>CATIWR010041708.1:0-12285 GCA_949677035.1 Omphalea diandra | reverse complement strand
TCATCAACTAAGCCAAGTATGCAAAGGAGATGCTAAAGAAATTTTGCATGGATGGTTGTAAGGTAGCAAAAACTCCAATGAGCAATACCATCAAGCTAGATAAGGATGAATCGGGTAAGGTGGTAGATGAAAAGAGATATCGAGGTATGATCAGATCTTTGCTTTATCTTATTGCTTCCAGGCCAGATATCATGTTTAGTGTTTGGATGTGTGCTAGGTTTCAACCCTCCCCTAGAGATGCTCATTTGAATGTTATTAAAAGGATCTTTAAGTATTTGCATGGCACTATACACTTAGGGCTATGGTATCCTAGGGATTCTTCATTTAGCCTTGTAGGGTATTCATATGCGGATCATGCTGGTAGCTTATTAGATAGAAAAAACACTTTCAGAACTTTCTAATTTATAGGTGAATGTCTAGTTTCTTGGTTTAGTAAAAGCAAGTATCGATTGCCTTATCCACCGTTAAAGCCGAGTATATGGCAACGGGTTGTTGTTGCACCCAAGTTCTTTGTATGAAACAACAATTTGAAGGATTTTGGCCAAGTGGTTGATCACATTCCCATTAAATCTGATAACACAAATGCTATTAATCTCTCTAAGAATCCCATCCAACACTTTAAAAGCAAGCACATAGACATTCGACATCATTTTCTAAGAGATCATGTGTAAAAATGTGATGTTGTGTTGGAATTTATTGACACAAATCATCAACTTGCAGATATTTTCACCAAACCTCTAAATGAAGAAAGGATGAACTTCATCAAGAGAGAATTGGGAATACTTGATGGAAGCTCCCTAAAGTGAAAATTTTTTATCTCTTGTGTAATATTGTTGTGGTCATTGGTATTTGTTGATTTGTGATATTGATGTATGTATTTTCCTGTGGATCACAATTTTTCATTTTTCAAAAATTGGTTTTTCAATTCTTATCCTTGCTTACTTATAATTTATGGTCATTATTCTTTCTTTACGGTCGCGAATTACAAGTCAATTTTCACCTGGTCATCAGATGTCAATTCGTGGTCGCAAAATTTTCGCTCCACCACGAATTTTGGTCAGTTTTTAAAAATGTGACCATTGACGATCCTTTTCTCGAGGAAAATTTATCCGTTACTCACATTTTCCAGAATTAACGATCACGACTCATGAATTTGCGGATGCGAATTAGAGTAACCGCCTAGACAATTAAGTGATTTGACTGTCAATCGTTTCCTCTCTTCATTTAATCCATTTCTAGCCATTTTTAACTGTTTTCACACCCCTTCAAAGCCTATAAATACCCCCTTCAATAGTACTCTCTTAACTCCACTTTCAAACATCAACTCTTTCTCTAAAAATCTCTCTAAACCATCAAGGTTTCTCCATCTTGCTATAGCTCCTAAGAAGTTCTCTAAGGCAGACAAGGGCAAGGCAGTAACTCAACCCTTTGCAACTCCTGCCTTCCATCTCATGAAGGGAATAACCAAGGAAGAAAAGATAGATTCAAGGCAAACTCTTCTAAGGTCATTCTCCCAAACAAGATTCCATCAACATTTATGCTGGAAACTTTAGACGTCAACGCTGAAATTAGAGCCTTTCTCTCCAACTTGGGATGAAATGAGTTCATCTTTCGAGATGAACCCGGATACGAGGAGGTTGTATGAGAGTTTATGTGCACCGTGCAACTAAGCCGAAAATTTGATTCGAGAGCCGGCCAATACGGGTTAGTGTTCTGAGCGTTTGGTGACTCTTTATACATTATCTTTGACCAATTGTCTTCCTTTTTCAACTTGCAAGTGGGAGAACACATTCCTTTCATTATCTCCGCACTTGACATTATCTACTCTGAATTTTGGTCAGAGATTTCTATTGAAATCAAACACGACCCCCGTTCTTCTTTATCCAAACAGATCAAATCCCTACCCCTTTAGATCCTTCATCGCGTCATCACCTTCTCCATAAACGCAAGAGGTGATGGTAATGAGAAGGTTTCTAAAAAAGACTTGGCATTCTTGTTTTGCCTTGTCAAGAATAAATCAATCCAAACCAACCATTACCTTGTGGATCAATTAATCTACATGAGTATAAAACCCAAAAGCCAGTTTCTCTTGCCATCCCACATAACAACCATCTGTCGTTTTGTTGGAGCACTTGATGAGAAGAAAGTGAAATTCCTTACCAAGAAGCTGTTTTCCTCTCAAAACTTCCTAAACCTAACCTATCTCATAAATGCCAAGGCAATTCATCTGGACACATATGTTTATACCCTTGGTGTTATAGGGGCAAAAAAGATGGAGACCTCCCAAGCTTCGAAGAGAAAGAAGCTTCAGATTGAAGAAGACACCATACAGGTCCCTCCTCCTCAACCAAAAGCCAAGACAAAGTTGTCTCTTGTCACTATTAATCAAAAGTTGGATAAACTAGTGAGGATGATGAAGAGACGGTTCCTCTTCTTTTCACATCTTCACAGTGATATGGTGGATCTCCAAGAGAAACTAAGAGTTCCTCTTTGCCATCTTTCAGACTTCACCGAATTTGAAGATAAGCAAGATGGAGATGACGATGAAGATGACGTTGAGGATGGGGACGAAGCCGAGGGAGCAACACAAGTACAAGAGACACCATCTTTCAGAGATGATTCTCCACTACTCTAGATTAAGAATCTTTTGTATTTGTTTTCCATTTTCCTTATGTTTTTTTTAACAAATATTGTGATCTCATAGTTTGTAAATAAAAAGTTATTTTCTTGCAATACGTTGTCTTATGTGTTTGATGCATTTTATCTTTATAAAAATTTTCTTCTTTTACTCCTTATGTATGCTTATAATTGTTTCTTAGTTCCCTTACACTCTCTTTTTGATCTTGCCAAAGGGGGAGAGATAGTAAGCTTTTAGTTTAAAAGGGAATATTTAACTTGAAAATTATAGCATATGTTAAAAGGGAGCATCATGAGCATCATACTTAGCTTTTTAAAAATTTCACTTTGCTTGATTGAATGCCAAAACTTAGAATTTTCATCTTAAGCATTCATTCATGCAATACTCCAACTTCACATTTCTGTATTATTTTTCACTTAGGATCAATCTATGTTGTCAAAATTAAAAAGGGAGAGATTGTTGGACTAAGGTGGTTAACCCTAAGTCTTAGACCTCTTTTGATCTTGACAAAGGGGATTGATCAATTGTAATGTTTCAAATTAAGTGTTGTTTTGCAGTTTTTAGTTAATCTTTACATTAAAAGTTGGATGAAGTTAAAAAATCTCCAGAGTAAGCTAGTGCCTTATAATTTGCGATCGCAACTTGATAAATTGTGACTGCGAACTAGACCAAGGTAGGTTGACAAAATGGATAGATGTATTCGCGGACCATTTCTCTGCCATGACCAATTCAAAGAAAGGAAAGCCGGAGTCACAGATGAATTCGCAGTGTAAGTTATGCCTTAGTCGCGACTGCGAATTTTGAAGTAACTCAAGAAGGAATCAAGTTCATAACCACAGCTTGACAAGTATCCCAGGTAACCATTGGAAGTCAAAAAATGTGATAGGAACTTATTGGTAGTGACCGCAAACCCAAAAGAAGAATATGAACACTTTTGGCAGATGAATTCGCGTCCAGAGTCGCGGCCTGTACAAAAGAAATCGCAACCGTTACTTTTGAGAACAGGTGAAAGGCAACGACTATACTTTCCTGGTATGAGAAGTTGCCACGTGGACTAGCCATTAGACATAAACAAGGTTTTTCATATGAAATTTGGATTTTGCGATCGCTAATGAGTAATAGCGACCGCGAATTAAGACTGTCAAACATTTAATGCAAAAATCTGTCTAGCACACTTTGATTATTTTGTACCAGTTTTATTGCAACGTCTCTTTGGTGAGTAGAAGCTATAAATACCTCACTAAATAGATGTAAATGCAAGAGAATTGATAACTTTGTACCTAAACTCTTGCAATTTTACTACTCAATATTTTACATTCTTTAAGTCATTATTGGGTGTGAGCATAAACACTAATTGTAATAGGTTGTAGTGTGAGCCTATCAAAACATTAAGAGAGGTTATTGTGTAAGCCTGTTAAAACACAAGTGTAAAGGTTATTGTGTGAGCCTCAAAACACAATAGTATAGGTTGTTGTGTAAGCCTTCAAAACACAAGTGCAAAAGTTTGGTGTAAGCTTGAAAACACCTTTGAAAGATAGTGATACACCCAATTTCTAAGAATTGGGGAGTGGACGTATGCTTGTTTATACTCGAACCACTATAAATCTTATGTTTCATCTCTATTCATTTCTCTTCTCCCTTTGCTATTTTAATTTTTATACACCAATTCAACCCCCTCTTCTTGGTGCCTAGGGCCAACAGAGGCTAATAAAGCCAAACCATTTAGGCTTAAAGCTAATCTTATTGAGTGTTTTAAATGTAAAGGGCATGGACATATAACTAAGAAGTGCCTAAATAAAAAGACCATGGTTATTGCAAATGGTAATATTGAATGTAAAGATAGTGATGTGGAGAATAATCCTAATATGCCCCCACTTATTGATATGAGTGATGATAAGCTTAATGTTGTTAGTAACAAAGAGCTTTTATTTGCATAGAGATATTTAAGTGCCCAAATTAAAGAATATGATGAGTAATGGGAAAACATCTTCCAAGTAAGTTATAACATCCAAAGGAAGGTATATATCTTAATTATTGATGGTCGTTCATGTATTAATGTTGCTAGTACTTATATGGTTGAAAATTGAACTTGTCTACTCTTAAACATCCTAAGCCTTATAACTTGCAATGGTTGAATGATAATAGTGAAGTTAAGATTATCAAGCAAAATAGAGTTTCCTTTTCTGTGGGCAAATATTATGATGAGGTTCTTTTATAATGTGGTGCTAATGCAAGCTCGTCATATTTTGTTGGAGAGACCATGGTAATATGATAAGCATGATGGGTTTGAAAATACGTATGAGTTTGACTTCCATGGTCAACATATCATATTATCTTTTTTATCTCCTTAATAAATTTTTTAGGATCAAAAAGTTATGAGTGAGAGAGAGAGAGAGAGAGAGAGAGAGAGAGAATATGCATATATGAGAGAAAAATTAATTGCATAACAAAAGGAGATATGTGAGAAAACCCATGAGAGGTGAAAACAAAGAGTGGGAAAAGGAGAGGATAGAGTAGATGCACATAAAAAAAAAAGAGGTAAATGCAAAAGGATAGGGTATGTAAAAAAAAGCATTAATTTTAAAAGAGAGTGATGAGAGTTATTCTTTTCAAAAGGCCACAACCATGTTTTTATTCAAAGGAACATATTACATTATTAATGAAATTTATAATCTTTTGTACATTGTTTTTATGTCTCTTTTGCAAGGTTATGAAAAATGGTTTTCAATGAAGGATTCTAGTAAAAAAGCCAACTTAACTCTTGATTCTTTGATGACGATGCTATAATGAAGAGTGAGGTTGCAAATTTATGTAAAATAAAATCTTTTAATTCTTGTATAGGAGTGATTTTTCACATTTTAAAAGAATTATTTGTCTAAAATGTTATTCTTTTTCTTTTTGCATTTCTTCAAGCTTTAGACATTGCAAAATTTTTTTTTTGTTTAAAATGTGTTTTCCATAAGAAAAGTTCTCTAGGATCTAGCTTTTGCGTTCTTACTTCTTCTTTTTCTAAATGTTTGATTTCTTTTTTCAAATCTTCCAAATAATTATTTTATTCTTCTTTTGGTTTTAAATGTTGGTTAGGTAGAAAGTTTTCTTTTGATTTTAAAAATTCTTATGTTTCTTATATTCCTCATTCTTCTTTGTACTCTAAATTGAATTTTGATGAACTTAGATTTCTTTCTCTAGTATTTTTGAGTTAAAGAAATTTGATAAGTTAGTGTCTCTCCGTACTAGAAGGAAAATATTTTCTAGGGTTTCTTTTTATTAATTTGATTTCATTTTTCATTCTTTTACTCTTTCTTTGATGTGTACTAACCTTTCTTTATATGGTGTCATGTGATTAATCTTTGATATGAGTGGACATACTTATAATTATATGGTAAATTCTCAATTTGGGTTATATTTGTTAGTTTGTAGATTTGATTTTTCCTTTCTTGAAGTCTAATATTTTAGGACGAATCTTTCCAAAGAATGAGGGAATAATGCAAACAAGCCTAATTAGCCTATTGGACATAAGGTTTGAAGCATGGAACTTAAAGCCTAAATTTGGTGCATGGAGCATTTAATGGATACCATTAATGGATCATTGGTAAGAGCAAATCAAGGCCCATTTAAACTCAATTTCAATTATGGATACTTTCTACAGGCCTTTGCAAACAAGCTTAATAATTTGGTAAAAAGTTCAAAATGTCATGTTAGGACAAGTGTTAACACAAACTAATATGAAAAAGACATAAATGGATAAGGTCGTCTTGTCATAACTGACAAACATGTTTCAAAACATGTTCCAACATCATGGGAACTCATGTCCTAAGACAAAACATCACCGAATTCAACCTAATTAAGATTTGACATGTAGAATTCAAGATTCTTCAAGATTTCTAAGATTCTCAAGATTCTTCCAATATTTTCAACTCTTAAAAAAAAAAAACCTTCTTATTGGTTAAATTCCTCTTCTCCTTCTTGAATTAGGATTTTTTTTATTAGTCTTTTATACTTGTAAGCAACTTCAGAAAACCTTTTTAGCCTAGGAAAACTACTTATGGTTGAATTAATGCTTGGTTAATTAGATTGATTTATTTTATTTCTTATTCTATTGGGATCATGTTGTTTAGCTATTATTTAGGTGGGCAACTAAGCCCCAGTCAAATTGCACACTTAGGGTTAGGGTTTTTATTTCTTTTGTTCTTAATAGATGCTAGGGTTGTAAGGTATATAAATATAGTCGTCTTCCCCGCCTTTTCAGCCAATATTAATGAATTGATTATTATTCTTCTTTGGCAAACTTTATTTGTGAGATTATTCTCTTTCTTGAGTTCTTAAAATAACTTGGTGAAGTTGTTAGGTGGATTCTTAATAGCTTTGCAAACTACTTAATTATGGGCTTAAATTGGCTTTAGTTAATTTAGATTCTTAAATTAACAACTTTCAAATCTTTTGTAATATAGGTTGTTAGAAATAGATTTTTTAGAGGTATAATTGAGATAAAGTCCTTTAAACATGATTTCTAAAAATGATCCTTAGCAATTCAATTAACCATATGATTAGGGAATTCAAATCACCCATGCACACATCAAATTATTAAGAATCTTTGCCTAAGGTCATCAATATCCTTTAAAGTGCATTTGCATTTCATTTGTGATATTCCATATTCCATGACTCACGTGTTTGTATTTTATTTATCATTTTTATTACTATTATGTGATTTATGTGATGTTGAGGTGATGTTGACTTTAAGATTTAGAAACATGCCTAAGTTCCCTTGACTTGTAGATTTGGTGAGGCTTTTTTTTTTTACTTAGTTTACTTCATCTTTTTTTATCTCTTTAATGTTAACTAACTTGTGTCTTCTTCATGTAGGTGGTGGAGGGGATATGATAAGTCCCATTGTAATGATTATGATTGATTGATATATATCACCTTCCCATTAAATGTTGCATGCTCCTAATCCCCTTTAATATGATTATGATGCCTTGACAAAGTTGTGCTTAATTGGATGTGCTAGAAATATGTTTAGCAGTATTAACCATACTAATTAAGAATAAGGCTAAAATGGTAAAAAATGAACCAAGGGTGCCTCATGACCAAGTCCTAATATCCAAGCATTTTAGGGGTGCATAACCTCTTCCCCAAGCAATACCCAATTTTTTAACCCAATCTCTGATGGGGTGAAGACGAATTAGGTCTTTTAAATGACTTAAGCAGGTTCGGATTTCATCCTTGCTTATATTCTTATCTTGATCAAAATTGAATGGTGATTCTACATTTTTTTATGGATGATACTAATATATTGTACCGCCTTGATCCCTCCATTGACCACTAAAATTTGTAAAAGGGCTTCAATCTAACATAAGGCCTAAAGGATCCCCTATTGATCATGCCATGTTGTCTAGACTTACCTTTGTTAAGACAACATGGGATCCTTTAGACTCACCCATGTTGATCATTTGTAAATGGGCTTCAATCTAGCACATGTAGTAGGCTAGACTCACCCTTATTGTCTCAGGAATCAAGGCTTTCGTAAAGTCTGTGAAGTTAGTAACTAAAAGTCACTCCTTTACTTTTGTTAGAATTTTCTCATGCCATTGTCCTAAATTAGTAAGGTTACTACCCTTTTCATCTTGACGTTATTCCCTTATTAAGCAAATAAAGAGAAAAAGGCTTTAGGACACAAGAAAGAAAGCAAAAAACGAATAAGTATGAGCTCTGAGCTTATTGACTCAAAAGGTGAACTGATTGACTAAGGAAATTAATTTGATTAGGTTAAAAAGTGAATCAATAAGCTAAAAAGGGTGAGTCAAATAATTCTCTTAAAAAGAGGCCAATAGATAAATCCCTTACACAATAAAAAATAATAAATTTATATAAAATTTATTCCAAAATTATAAAATTAAAGGTACACTTATGATGAAATCATGACAAAAATTAATAAAATATTTAAGAACAAATTAAATACACGTAATCGGAAAAACCCATTATAAACACGGTATAGATATTTCATTTTAACTAGAAAATAAGAAAATGAAAAAGAGAAAGACTAATTGGTCCTTAAGCTTTCACTTAAATATGAGTGCAAAGAATGGGTAATAATGAAATGTAATCCCTATGTGTCAAACCAAAAGTTTTTATCAAGTTTGAAGATTATCATATCCCATGGATACGATATAATAAAAAAAATGGATAATATTGAGACATTGCGATCTCTCTTCTTTGCTTACCATAGATGCTTAAGAACAAAAGAAAGACTAAAGAAATTGAAAGAGAGATGGTTGATTTTCTTTTCCTTGGTGAGTAAAGGCAAAAAGGAAAGATGAGGATGTGGAAGGTTTTTGTTTTTCTCTTCTTCCTTAATGATATTAACAAATGAGAGGAAAAAAAAAGGGAGGGAGAGGGATGGGGTGGGAGGGCTTATGGTTTCAAAATAAGTAGCACAAAGTAAAAAAAAACAAAAAACAAAAACAAAAAGGTGTAGCCAATTGGGTCAAAAATTTGAATCGATTAGTCCTCGCTTGAGAGAAAACCAAAAAGAAAAGAAAATGGAGATGAAAGAAAAGAAAGAGAGAAAAAAGGAAGAAAAAAAGGAAAATAGAGCTAAATATGGTGCGAGGTGCAACATTACTATTGGTGTAAACAAAGGGTGGAAATAAGAAAAGAG
Source organism: Omphalea diandra (assembly GCA_949677035.1). Classification (NCBI taxonomy): domain Eukaryota; kingdom Viridiplantae; phylum Streptophyta; class Magnoliopsida; order Malpighiales; family Euphorbiaceae; genus Omphalea; species Omphalea diandra. The sequence continues at coordinate 2,989 of CATIWR010041708.1, read as the reverse complement.
AGAGTAGATGCACATAAAAGAAGAGAGGTGAATGTAAAAGGAAAAGATGTGCAAAAAAAAAAAAAAGGCCTTAATGTTAAAAGAGTGATGAGAGTTATTCTTCCCAAAAGGTCACAACCATGTTTTTCTTTTCAAAGGGATGTACTACATTGCTAATGAAATTTACAATCTTTTGTATAATGCTTTTATGTCTCTTTTGTAAGGTTATGAAGAATGATTTTAAATGGAGGAGACTAGCAAATAAGACAATTTAACTTTTGATTCTTTGATGATAGTGTTACAATGGAGAGTGAGGTTACAAATTTGTGAAAAGGGAGTCTTTTAATTCTTGTATAGACATTTGTTTATGTTCTTTTTGTGTTAGGAGTGATTTTTCTTCTTTAAATCATAGTTTTCGCATTTCAAAAGATTCCTTTTGTCTAAAACATTATTATTCTTCTTTTTGTGTTTCTTCAAGCTTTAGACATTTGTAAAATTTTTCATTTCATTTAAAATGTGTTTTCCATAAGAAAAGTTCTCTAGGATCCAACATTTGCATTCCTACTTTTTTTTCTAAACATTTGATTTTTCTTTTAAGTCTTCCAAATGATTATTTTATTCTTCTTTTGGTTATAAACGTTGGTTAGGTTGAAAGTTTTCTTTTGATTTAAAAAATTCTTATGTTTCTTACTTTCTTAATTCTTTTTTAGACTATAAATTGAATTTTGATAAATTTAGATTTCTTTCTCTAGTGTTTTTAAGTTAAAGAAGTTTTATAACTTAGTGTGTCTCCATACTAGAAGAAAAATGTTTTCTAGGGGGTTTCTTTTTGTCATTTTGATCTCATTTTTCATTCTTTTACTCTTTCTTTAGTGTGTACTAACCTTTCTTTAGATGGTTTCATGTGATGTCTTTTGATTCGGGTGGACATACTTATAATTACATGGTAAGTTTTCAATTAGGTTTCTATTTATTAATTCCTATATTTGATTTTTGCTTTCTTGTAGGCTGGTATTTTCGGATGATTCATTCCAAAGAAGAAGGGAATGATGCAAATAAGCATAATTGGCCCATTAGACATAAGGTTTATAGCATGGAACTTAAAGCCCAAAGTCAATGCATGGAGCATTTAGTGGATACCATTAATGGATCATTGTTAAGCCTAAATTAAGACACATTTTAACTCAATTTTAGTTGTGGATACTTTTTATGGGCCTTGCAAACAAGCCTAACAATTTGGTGTAAAGTTTAAAATTTCATGTTAGGGCAAGTGTGAACACAAGCTAGTGTGAAAAAGACATAAATAGATAAGGTTGTCTTGTTTTAACTAACAAACATATTTTAAAACATATTCTAAAACATGTTCCAACATCATAGGTACTCATATCCTAAGATAAAATATCACCAAATTTAGCCTAATCAAGATTTGGCATGTGGAATTCAAGATTCACAAGATTCTTCCAAGATTTTCAAGACTTTTCATAAAACCTTCCCATTGATGAAATTCCTCTTCTCCTTTTTGGATTAGGATTTCTTTGTTAGCCTTTTATACTTGTAAGCAACTTAAGAAAACCTTTTTAGCCTAAGAAAACTACTTATCGCTGAATTCATGCTTGGCTAATTAAATTGTTTTACTTTCTTCCTTATTCTATTAAGATTATGATGTTTAGCTATTATTTAGGTAAATAACTAAGCCTTAGCCAAATTGCACATTTAAGGCTAGGGTTTTTATTTCTGTTTTTCTTAATTAAATGCTAAGGTTATAAGGTTATATATATATATAGCCCTTTCCCCTCCCCAATTTGGCCAACATTCATGAATTGATGATTATTCTTCTTTGGAAAACTTTGTTTGTGAGATTGTTCTCTATTCTTAAGTTCTTAAAAGAACTTGGTGAAATTGTTAGGTGGATTCTTAATAGCTTTGCAAACTAGCTAATTATCAAGTTAAATTGGCTTTAGTTAATTTAGGCTCTTTAATTAACAACTTTCAAATCTTTATGATCAAGATGTTAGAAATAGGTTTTCTAAAGTTCTAATTGAGTTTTAAAGTCCTTTAAACTTAATTCTTAAAATGATCCTTAGTAATTCAATTAAGCATATGAGTTAAAGAATTTCAATTAAGCATATGAGTTAAAGAATTCAAATCACCCTTGCACGTATCAACTTGTTAAGAATCTTTGCCTAAGGCCATCAATATCCTCTAAAGTGCATTTGCATTTCATTTGTGATAATCCAAATTCCATAACTCATGTGTTTGTATTTTGTTTGTCATTATTATTACTATTATGTGATTTACGTGATGTTGAGGTGATGCTGACTTTGAGATTTAGAAGCATGCCTAGGTTCCCTTGACTTAGAATTTTGTGAGGCCTTTTTTCAATTAGTTTACCTCATGTTTTTTTTTTATCTCCTTGATGTCAACTAACTTGTGTTTTCTTCATATAGGTGGTGGAGGGGATATAATAAGTCCTATTGTGCACGATTATGATTGATTAATTTGTATTACCTCCCCATTAGATGTTGCATACTCCTCATCCCCTTTAATATGATTATGATACCTTGATGATGATGTGTTTAATTTGATATGCTAAAAATATGTTTAGGAGCATTAATCAAACTAATTAATAACAAGCCTAAAATGGGAAAATGTGAACTAAGGATGTCCAAAGACTAAATCCCAATATCCAGGTATTTTGGAGATGCCTAACTTTTTCCCCAAGCTATACCCAATTTTTGAATGCAATCTCTAATAGGGGTGAAGATGAATTGGGTCTTCTAAATGACTTAAGTAGGTTCAAATTTCATCCTTGCCTAGATTTTTGTCTTGACCAAAGTTAAATGGTGACTCCACATTCCTTTATGGATGATACCAATGTATTGTCCTGCCTTGGGGGGGGGGGGGGGGGGGGGGGGGGGGGGGGGGGGGGGGGGGGGGGGGGGGGGGGGGGGGGGGGGGGGGGGGGGGGGGGGGGGGGGGGGGGGGGGGGGGGGGGGGGGGGGGGGGGGGG
>CATIWR010041697.1:0-38998 GCA_949677035.1 Omphalea diandra | reverse complement strand
ACAACTACAGAACATTGTTATATATATATATATATATATATATATATATATATATATATATATATATATATATATAATAAAGATTTTGTTCTTGAATTTATTAATGTTAGCCATCATTAGTCGACATTTTCATAAAGCCCTTTAGTGATCAAAAAATTCATTTCATCAAAAGAGAATTTAGCATGATTGATAGAAGCACCTTATAAAAGATGAATTTTGTACACTCTAAACTACGATATATTTAGCTTACTTTTAATTGATCAAATAACTCAATTCTTTAAACCTTATATCTTTAAAGATAAGTGGATTTGGTTTATCATTAAAAGTCCATTTTAGTCAAGTTCTTAATGACTAAGATCATTGATTAATAATAGTCATTAATTTTTTTAAAATGATATTTGATTTTGAAAGTTTTTTTTTTTTTTTTTTGCTAGATTTGGAAGACCATCCCTGGTCGTTACATGAAAAATAATGCTTGTTAATTTTGCTGAAGGAATATCTGAATGAACTAATAGTAATCCATGATCCTCGATTAAATTATTCCATGACTATTGTGAAAGAAATATGATTGTTGGATTATAAAAATTATATTCCATGATTATTTTGAATTTTCTAATGCTCATTGATGGGATTTCCAATGGTCCTTTGCTAATCACTTTAAAAGCTCAATATTTAAACACTTAGTTGTTGAGTTATTCTCAAAAGCTTTTCCATATCTATTGTCTCTCTTACTCTCACAAACTTCATCTCTCTCGTTAAAACTTCAAGTTTGCTACTTAACATTCAAATGGCTCCTAAAGCTTAAAAAAATTAAGAAATTAAAAATGATGATTCAAGAAAAAAAAAACTTAAACTCGACATGAGCTTAAGTAAGGATGAGCTTTTAGTTAATAATAAGTCTAGTGCTATAAAGGGAAAAAAAAAGAAGAAAATAAAATCATCTTTAACTTCTCTAGCTCTAAAAAGGTAGAGAATATCAAAGGAAAACAGAAGTACAAAATGCAGAAAATAGAGTATGAGCAAAGCCATGCTAAAAGCCAAGCTAAAACTTCTACTACTAAAGTCATTAGACCATTCAAGCTTAATTTTAAACACCAAAGTGACTTAAATTGGCTCATAAAATTATAAAAAGAAAAATTAGTGGTGGCAAGTTCATTGAGTGGGATGACTTGGAAAAATATAATCTCATTGAACCTATTATGGATTTAATGTAAGGATTTGGATGGAAGTTCTTTAGTAGAATTAAAGAAACAATGCTTAGACCTCATAATAGAATTTTTGGCTACTTTAGATGTCCTAAATGATGACTATGACAAGTACAAGTCCTTAGCGCTATGTTTTTCTAGCTCAAGGGAAGAGATTACAAGTTATTGCCAAATGACATTTATTAATGTTTGAGGTGTCTGAAGATAGATTTTTACAGTAGTCAATAGTATTCAAGCTAGGCTTTTGATATTTTTCACTTTTCCATTAAAGATGGAAGTAAAACCTATGACTCTTCCAATAATAAAGCATTTAAGATTAAAAGTTATGATTTAAGGATAACTTATAAGTTTATTGTTTGGAGCATCAAAGGGAGAGGTTAGTCCATTAGGATTTGCACCATTCAATATTTATTCTACCTTTGGTGTAAGGTTAACAAAAGAAGGGTAGATACAACCTAACTACTAGTAGAGCGACTGAAGCTAATTGCTAACAAAAGATAATCCCTTGTGATGGCTCACTAAATCATAAGAATAGATAAGTTTATGAAAGTTAATCCTAGTAATGAAAGGGAAAGGTAATAGTTCACTAGTTAATTAGCATTATTGATAATTCCTCCAAATAAGGCAATTAGTGAGAAAATGCTCTTAAGCATGGGAATACTTAAAGAACTACAAATAACTCTATTATGCTTCAAGATGTGAAAATTAGAGCAATTGATGATAATGAAACTAACATCGACCTTAACAAAGTTGCAAGGGTAGGTGTTGAAATAATTATAAACATAAGAAGAGTTCCTAAATAAGACATTCCATCCTCATCTACACCTCATGACAAAGAGTCATCTTTATCTCCTTGTGAAATAAAAGTGCTAGAACAATTAGTTTTGCCCAACAATAATTTATGTAAGTTAGATAACAAGGTTGTTGCACTACAAAAGAGGGTAGATCATATGAGCTCTCAAGTGCTAGAAGTAACCCATACTTTAGATTAGGTAGTAAAGAGCATATCCCAATCCTAGCACTAAGTCCTTTTCCCAAAAAAATAATAGAAAATTAGAAGGAAAAGGAAAAAAAGAAAGAGAGCAAGGTAGCTACCTAGATGATAAACCCTTAACTGACCCTACTTTAGCCATAAGTCCTCATTCCTAACCTTTTCCATTATCTTGTTTTTTTTAAAAAAAAAATATATTAGTCTCAATGACTAGACTACGTATTATATAAAACTTCAAGATTTTCTTTAATACTTATCTTAAATAAAGGGGAAGTAAGATAACTACTAGAGATGATATGATATAGTTAGATATTGAAAATGGTATCATTGTGTTAAGACTTAATATCACACACATAATACCAATGGTTAGTGGTAAGTGGTATTATTAAGTGTATACCAATAACATTTGTTGAAACTAAGTTGTCCTTGGATTATACATAAACTTAAGGGAAGATTACATATGACATTACAAATGATGCTAGATTTCTTTTAATGTTATACTGCATATGAGATTTATATTGGTATACATTTGCATACAATATTATATTATTTGTCATCATCAAAAGGGGGAGAATTTTAAACCCTGAAGGTTTCAATTCTTGTTTTGATGGTCATAAACAAATAGTTAGAGTAACTAATAGTTGTGCAAGTGTCCTCAAGTTGATCCTATATGTCCTTCAATTCAAATCCAAGAGTTTAAATCTAAAACAAAGAACACTACACTCTAAAAAAATATCACATATGTAAGAAAAGTAAAAAAAAAAAAAAAATACTCATTGTTGAACTAGGATAATCAATCCTAGGTTTAAAACCTTTTTTGATCTTGACAAAGTAGATTGATCATCACTAATGTTTCAAATAAGTGTTGTTATTCCAAAATTGAATCAATCCCTCAAGAAAAAACGAAGAAGTTGATGAATTCCGAAGTAACATGAAAATCGCGACCGCAACCTACATATTCGCGACCGCGATTCATGTTAAGACATGTTGAAAATCAAGCAGGGGAAATCGCAGTGTCATTCTCGTCCGCAATCCCTGAGAAGAGAAAGGTCAAGTTGTCACAGACAAATTCGCGGTAGAAATCTCGGCTAAGTCGCGACCGCGAATTTCAAAGAAATTCAAGAGGGAAACAAGTCCACAACCACAATCTGACAAGTGTCCAATGAAACTGTTGGAAGTCAAAAAATGCGAAGGCATCTTGCTAGTAGCGATCGCAAACCTTGTGGAAGAAAGTTACCGATTTTGGCAGTTGAAATCACGGTGTCAGTCGTGCCCTGTGGAAGAAAATCTCGCGACCGCGACTTCTGAAAGTAGGTAAAGGACAACGGCTATATTTTCCGTGTAAACAAATAAGAAGATGCCACGTGGACTAGCCGTTAGAAACAAACGGGGTTTCTCTTAAAGAATTTGGATTTCGCGACCGCGAAAGGTTGTAGCGACCGCGATTTCATCCTGACAAGCATTAAATGCAGAATCTGTCAAGTATGTCTCAAAGATTTAATAAGCTATAATCTGCAACGTCTCTTTGAAGGAGTTTGCTATAAATACCCCACCACACAGCCATGAAGAGGGTTGCTAAGAAATTTATTACAAGTATTGAAAGCTCTTAAGTTTTTGCTACTCACTTTCTTCATCTTCTTTACATTTGTTAGGTGTGAGCAATAAACACCAGTTTGTAAGGTTATGTGTTAGCCTACCCAAAACATTCTAAGAAATGTTTTAGTGTTAGTCTGCTAAAACACTTGAGTAAGGTTTTGTGTTAGCCTAGAAAACACTTTATTGTAAGGTTGTGTGTTAGCCATTAAAACACAAGTTGTAGTAAGTTGGGTGTGAGCTTGAAAATACTATTGACTTAGTAAAATACCCAATTGAGTGATTGGGGAGTGGATGTAAAGATTGTTTTGCCCGAACCACTATAAAACATTTGTGTCCTTACTATCATTTCTTCTTCTCTTCATTTCTATTTTAAAATTTTCGTACACCAATTCAACCCTCCTTCTTGGTGCCTAGGGACAACATATTTTATTGAGGTTTGAAATATCTTTCTTAAATTTTAGACTGCATGAATTTTAATCCTAATCAAAATCTAAACTTATTCCATCAAAACTATCTAAAAAAATGTTTTGTTACAATAACATCTTAATTAATAGTTAAGCTAATCCATATATTATATATATTAATGAAAATACGTTTTGCAGAACTATGAGAAGGATAATTTGTTTTGAACAGAATTTAAAATTTCAAAATATTATATGTAGCATGCAGCTAATAAATAATGTCATGTAATTATCTTATTCGTAATTTAAAAAAGAAAAAGAATGATTTCGAATTTTCAATATTGAAGCCTTGTAGAGTCAAAGATTAATTTTTCCTCTTTATTAGTGGTAGGTGGAGATCCAATATTTATTTTGCATTTTACGTCATTCTGTTATTATGTTATCTTTTTATCACTATTATTGAAAAATTGCCTGTTTCTTACAATCATAACTTTCTTTATTGGAAATTCGCCCAAGTCAATAATTGAAATTGTTCGCCACGCTTATTTCAATTTTTGGTGATGGAGAAAGTACCGCTAACTGAAATTTTAGAAAACTTTAATTAAATTCATTCTCAAAATAATTTTAAAGACAGTTATATATTAGCCTCGCAATAAAAATAATTTTGGTTAGGTGATTTAAAAGTACTTTCAAATTATATCATAATTAGGACTGAGTATGATTATTGACGTTATTGATTACTGAACCAAATTGGGAATTTAACTATAAAACATAGAAAATTTTACATAGATCATATAGGACCTGAACTAAAATTAAAATTTAGGATTTTACTAATTATTTAATTGTATATCACACCAAAAATTATAGCAAATAAAAACAAATAGAATCACATCAAAATTAAATTAAAGAATCGACATATATATATATATATAACAAACTTATAAATTAATTAAAAAATTTGTTGAGAAAAATAGGGCTTTTCTCCTTCTATGAAAGGAAGACGGGCAGCCTCATCATTACACAATCTAAACGTGATTGGCTAAATTGGTAAATAGTTTATAATATATATTTTTAATTTGATCGATAATGGAATTGAATTGTTAATTTAAATTTATTTGGGTTTAAATTTATTTTTTATTTGGTTAAAATAAATCAGATATATAGGTTTGAATAGTTAATTAAAATTGAATTTAAAATTTGATTTGATTTTGGTTTTTATTCGTTTTTTTAGTATATTTAGTTTTCTTTTATTTTTCAAAAGGAATTTTAGAAAATAGCCAGAATCGAACTTTGCACATCCCTAATCATAATCATAATCAGAATCAGTTAGGTAGGGTCAACTTGGCATGGCCCCTGTTTGATAAAAATATAACATTTCCTGTATTGGAACACATCTTGCCTTGCACAGTTGGTAGTTGGTACAAAAGACAAACATCTATAAACAACGGTGAGGATGCAACCATACATGCAAGTCAATGAGGACCAAAACATGGGAACAACCACTACTTAGAACCCAAAGAAGAAGAAGAAGAAGTAGAATAAGACAATCATGAGTTTTAGCTTGATGAGGATGATGGTGATGATCAGAATTATGAAATTTATATTTAAAACTTCAACAAAATATGCTTGTTAAGATAAAGGTCTTGTTATTTTAAGAGTAAGAATGGTTGATACATACAAGGCTAATTTGCATTTTGGAATTTTTCATTGATAATTTATGCATCACCAAAAAATAAATAAATCTCAACTAGTCAACAAAATTCCAGAAAAGCTATACGTTGATGGTTCCTTTTTTAAAATTTTCTTTAATTTCATTCTTATATGTTAATGGTGTTCAATTATATACTCTGAATTGTTAAAAAGAAATTATAAGTCTCAATATGTAAACCTATAAAATTATTGAGTATTTTTATAATTTTTATTAATATAATATTCTTTTTGTACAAAAAGATATATAGCATCATTTCTTTTATCCAAATTCGTGGATTACATTTTTATATTACTTTCAATATTATTATCTATATCAATATTATATGTAAAAGTAATTAACTAAGAAAAACTTTTTTGGACATAAAAAGATATGAAACTTTTTTAAATTGGCAATAATAATCTTAAGTTATAAATTTTAATTGGATTGATAATATTTTTTTTATGTAACTAATTGTTATTTTAATTTTAAAAATTTGTAATATTTAAAAATCTATCTATATTTATATTATTTTAAAAGTGATTAGGAGAATCTTTTTTTAACATAAAAGAACATAGAACATTTTTAAATTAACAATAATAATCTTAAATTACAAATTTTAATTGAATTAATAATATTTTTTTATAAAATTAATTATTAGTTCAAACTTAAACTTGTGGTTATTTAAAACAACTGAAATAATTAATAAAAATATTTATGTTTTAAGTTAGCATTATTTTACTTTTTAAATATTTAAAATTTAAAATAAATATAATTTAGCTATCTATATTATATATAAAAGTGACTAATTGGGGAAAAAATTTTTTGGACATAAAAGGATATATAAATTTTTTAAATTGACAATAATAACCTTAAGTTATAAATTTTAATTGATGAATAATATTTCTTTATAAAACTAATTATTATTTTAATTTAAAAAATTTGTGATATTTGAAATTAATATTATATTATTTATAAAAATGGTTAATTAGGAAAAACATTTCTACATATAAAAAGATATAAAAAATTTTAAACTGATAAAATAATTTTAATTGGATGGGTAATATTTTTTAAAGAATTAATTATCATTTCAATCTTTGAAAATTGTGATTATTTGATGATAAAAGATGAAAATATCTTATTTTTTGTTTGATTTTATTTTTTTTAGCTTTATTATTAATTTTATATAATTCTTATCTTATTTAGTTTTAAAATTTTATTTTTCATCATTTTGTCTTAAATTTATTTTTCATTCACTTATTAATAAAATATTATATTTATTAAAAAATTTACAATATATAAAGTGACTAATTAGGGTAAACTTTTTTGGACGTAAAAGGATATATAACTTTTTTAAATTGATAATAATAACTTTTAGTTATAAATTTTAGTTAGATGGATAATATTTTTTTATGTAACTAATTATTATTTCAATTTTTAAAATTTGTGATATGTGAAAATCTATATATATTTAAATCATTTTAAAAGTGATTAGGAGAATCTATTTTGGACATAAAAGGATGTAGAAATTTTTTAAATTGACAATAATAATCTTAAATTATAAATTTTAATTGAATTGGTAATATTTTTTATAAAACTAATTATTAGTTTGAACTTTAAAATTTTTGGTTATTTAAAATAACTTAAATAATTTATAAAAACACTTATTTTTTAACTTAGTATTATTTTATTTTTTAAATATTTAAAATTTAAAAGAAATATAATTATCTATCTATACTCTATATAAAAATGACTAATTAGGAAAAAAATATGGACATAAAAAGATATATAACTTTTTTAATTGACAATAACAACCTTAAGCTATAAATTTTAATTGATGAATACAATTTCTTTATAAAATTGATTATTATTTTAATTTTTAAAATTTGTGATATTTGAAATTAATATTATACTATTTATTAAAATGGTTAATTAGGAAACAATTTTCCACATATAAAAAGATATAAAATTTTTTAAATTGATCATAATAATTTTAAGTTATAAATTTTAATTGGATGTCTAATATTTTTTTATAGAATTAATTATTATTTCAATAGTTAAAATTTGTGATTATTTGATGATAAGCAATGAAAATATCTTCTTTGTTGTTTGGTTTTATTTTATTTAGCTTTGTTATTAATAGGGTGTAATTCTCATCTTATTTAGTTTTTAAATTTTATTTTTATCATTTTGTCTTAAATTTATTTTCATTCAATTATTAATAAAAGATTATATTTATAAAAAATATTTTATAGTAAATCTTTAATTATTTATAATTTATATAATTTATTGTCTTTATCTATATAAATATAAATATAAAATTTAATTAATTTATATATTTAATAATTATTTTAATCATTGCGTGCAATGCATATATAGTAAAAACTAGTTATTTAAAAAAATGCACTGTTTATACTGAAAAAGCTTATCTAAATAAATAATCAGTTTTAGTTTAATGACATATAAATAAATTATTTATAAGCTTAATTAATCTTACAAAATTTTATTTAAATTTAATTCATTTATAAAATAAATTTTTAAAATTAAAATTATTTATTGACAAGTATAAATGAGTTTAAATAACTTATGGTTTTTTTTTTTTTTTTTTTGTCAATCAGCAAGTTATGATTGAGTCGAATATCAATTTGTTGACCAAAGACATTATTGAATTTGCAGTAGTTTTGAGCAGTAATTCAATGTGTAAAAAACGACTGAGAAAGCCTGCAATATACTGTGGATCCCCTTCTGATTGCAGAATTTGCCGCAAAATCAAGGCCTAATGAGGTTGGCGACTCGCAGCAACCGTCTATGGGAGCAGTTTTCGGTGGTCTTACCGATCCAGACTCCCTCCTCTTTCCTTTCCCCTTTTATGTATATATTTTAATTTTTTTTTTATGTTACACAATGTTGTTTGGATTAATTTTGATGAGAAACTCTTTCATGAAAATTTGAATTTTTTCTAATTTTGAGTTTTTGTTATAGGTGAGATTTATTCTCTTCTCTGTAGGCGTGTATCCAACTTATTTCTCAGTCCAATCGGTAATTGTTTATGTGTTAATTTTCTTAGAGGTATCTCTAAAAAACTTATTGATGGAGACAATTCATCTATTAGAGGACGTTATTACAGTCAATTCATATGTGGAGTAATGAAAGTTTCAGATTGATGGAAATATGTTATATATTAGAGGACACTATTGCAGTCAATTCATCTAAATATTATGCAAGTTTTAGATTATAAACATTTATTATTCAAATGAATTCTGCTAAATTATAATTGAATAGAAGTTGGTTTCTTTATTCTTATGATCACTATCATACACATGAGACACATTGCTTCCACGCGTGTTGATCGAAGGTGCAAATGGAATTATTGGAGATGTTCTTCAAAATTATGTTTGTATGAGTATTTTTGTTGTTCAAATGCTATTGAATTTAATCTCAAATAAGCAAATCTTAGGGATTGCACGAGAGTTTATTAGAGAGAGTTAAGAGATTGAATGTAAAAAAAAGTTAATAAATTCACCTCATTTGCAAGTTTTTTTTACATTTAAATGAAGGTTAAAATTTAACATTCATTTACTTTCAAATATTTATTTTTCTTAATCTTCAAATCAGTGATTAAAAGATAAAATAGAAAAACTTTAAATAATTACATTTCATTCTATACTTTCTATTTCGTTTCATTTTATACATTTTCAGTTTTAACAAAACTCTCCTGCAATAAATTAGATATCTTTTTGTTGTTACTATATTTTAAGTTCAGTCCCTTTCTAATTAATATATTTTATTTCTGACCTATATATATATATATATATAACGTATTCTGTGTACACTCCATGTATAGGAAAGAGGTTTTCATCCGATCTCTGGTCCCTGCAAATTCTCAGCAAGGCCAATGTTTCTAAAATTGAATCGCAACTAAATTGATTAATTATTTAGTTTTCTAGTCGGACTAATTTAATTAATTTGATTAATCCAGCTTAATACATTAATTTTAAATTTTTTTATAAATATATATATATATAAGTAATATTATTAAAAGTTAAAAATATAATATAATAAAGTAATAAAAATATTAATATTTAAAATTTAAATGAAATAATGTAATTTTTAAAAATTTAAATTTTTTTATAAAATGATATCATTTTAAATTAAACTGATTTTTATTCGATTTGTAATTTTGATTAAAATTTTCATTTTAATTATTTTTTATGAATTAATTTTAATTTTAATGTTAAATTAAATTAAATCATTAATTAATTCTTAATCTAAATAATTAATTCCGTTCAATTATGAAAATATTAAGCAAAACTAAAATCTGTGAGGCTATTATAGACGTGGTAAGGTTGACATAGGACCCAGCTTGATAATGGTAAAGTATTGGTAATCCATTTTGTCAAATAAAACAAAATTGGTAAAATATTTAGTCATAAATAATTATAAGTTATTCATATAAAAAATTTGACAATTAATAAGTTTGGTTGATAAAGGAATTTATTTTCATTCTTTTTAATTAGTTTAAATACAAAGACTAGCATTTAAGAAGTTTTTTTAAATACATAATGATGTTTAGGGGTGATAATTAGTGTTGTGTCGTTTTTAATCTTGTCGTGTTAAGACACGTGTATAATACAAAAATGCTAAATTTGAACACGACCCATTTAATTAATCGTGTCAAAATCATCAACCGTAATACGGATATGTTTATGAAATTAGTTACATAACCCGTTTAATTAATCATGTCACTAACGTGTTATTAATGTGTCATAACACGAAAATACATGTTTAGCCTAAAAACATATAAAAAATTTAAAAATTTAAATTTTTAACTAAAAATTATTTATATATTGAGAAAATATACACTAAATATTAAAAATTTGAACAAATACAAAGTTGAATATATATATATATATATATATATATATATATATATATATATATATATAATGTTTAAATATATATATTTATGTCGTGTATTGCGTATTCAACCATTAATCTGATTATATAATTGTATTTAATCATTTATATTATAAGTTAGGCGAGTCAACCCGTTTAAACCTATTTTTTTATCATGTCATAAATGGATTAACTCATTTTTTAACTCGAATCTGTTTATGTCAAATTTAAACCTATTTAACTACGTGTCGTATCATTTAATTAGCCCGTGTCAAAAATTATCAACCCTAGTGATATTGTTGACTTATTGAATTGGATAATTTGATAGGTTTTTTTGGATTATGGCAAATATGAAAGGGAAATTTAGTTTTGTGCTAAAAATCTACCTTGACACTTAAGTCAGTAACACTACTTCAAAGATAAAATGAGAATATATGAGATATTATAATTAATGAAATAATACTTTTATACAGTGATTTGAGTGAATTGTATGAGTGTTGGACGAGACTCTATTTTCTTTTTGTTGAGATTATCTTTTATAATGAGATATTAGTTTTTTGATAAAAATTGTCATTTTTTAATGAGATAAAGTTGAATTAAATAGTTATGTATATACGTCAAATCAACATTAACTGTCTAGTTAAGAGTTCATCTTATATCGAATTAGACTTATAACAAGTTTTATAATTTAGACCTATAATGTCAAGTTAGGTCTTACATAAAAATGAGTTTAACCTATTTTAGTGTGTTAGTATCACATCGCCTAAATATGAAATGTGCATTTAGACAATTTAATTCTTGTTAGATTTACAAATTGATCTAAGGATTCTCAAAATTAATCAAAATAAAATTTAAAAATGATAATCATTTCAAATACTTCAAATTTTGAAAATGATAATAATTCAATACTATAATTTTTTAAAACATAATTTCATTAATTAAAAAATAAAAGAAGTAAAAAATCTTGAAATATGAAAATTTTTAATGAAATTTTACACTAAGAAAAAAGAGAGTAGAAATATCAGTTTTAGATATCAAATTGAACTAATAACACTTTAGATTTGGCTAAATGGTAATACATGTGATTATGCATTATTCAATTCAAACATAAAAATTAAATAATACTGTACTTATTCGGAAATTTGATTTCGATTTATTCGATAATTCTATTCGATTTATATTTTTAGATAATTCAGTTATTTCAATTTGGTTCAGGTTTTAATTTTGAAAATTTTGAAAAATTGAATCGAATTTCTATCTATGTATCTCAAATTTTTATTTTATTTTTAATTCTTTTAGAAATTTTATATAAGACTTATAATATTTATTTATCTTGAAATTTTTATTATTATTATTATTAGGATTTCATTGTGCTACATATCTCAAATTTTTATTTTATTTATAAGATGAAATTTATTATTAAATAATATTTTGACTTCTTCTACTAATTTGTGTTTTCAAGATCTAGCACTAATAATAAATTAAAAAATAAAATTTATTCAAATAATAAATAAATCTGCTTAGGATTAAATTAAAAATCTCACCAAATAGATCTAGATAGATAATTTAAATCTCAAAGAAAAGAGAAATTATTAAAAACTTTAAAAAGCCATGAAAACAAGAAGCAAGAGAAAATAAAAATCACCATACATTAACCACTTCCAGTTGGTGACATTTAATTAATTATATTCAATATTTTAAAATTAAATTAGCTATTAAATCAATTAATTGATTGATTTTTAATTTAATCAGTTAGATTAGTTTTTATTAATATGATTTGACAAGATATTATTTTAAAAAATAAAAAAATATAAAATACTTAAAATTTTTAAAGAAAAATAATATAATATAATAATAAAAAAAATTTCAATATTTCAATATTCAATAAAATATTATATTTAAAAATTAAAACTCTTTTATAAAACAACGATCATTTTAAATTGGATAGTTCAATGATTTTCTTTGCTTCGATGCATTTTAATATGTTTTAATTAATTTTGAGTTAATCACTTTTAGATTTCCAATTTTATTGTGATAATTTTGAAAATATGGATTAGAGCTACTAGGGGGTAGTTAATTCAAATTGAATCAAATTGAATTGAATTAATAAAAATTTTAAAAAATATAAATTGAATAAAATTATCAATTGAATCGAACTAAAATATTTACTTTAGTTTAATTATAGTTCAATTTGATTTAAACTGAATTTAAAAAAATAAATTTAAGATATTTTTAACATAAATAATAATTCTTTTAATGTATTTTAAAATGTTTTAAATACAAATAATATGTTTTTAATAGATTTGTATTATGTAAATAATGAATTTTAAATATAATTCAATTATTTTGATTTAATTTAATATATGTTCAACTTCTTTTAATTTTAATTTAAATATATTTGATTCTATTTGATTCAGTTGAATTTTTTTATCTAAAAACAAAGTTGAACTAAATTAACTAAATTTTTTTAAAAAAATTAAATCGAATTAAAATTATATCTAAATCAAATAATTAACTAAACTGATTTGATTTGGTCGATTTTTTCAATTTCCACGAATAGTATCCACCCTAATCAGAACTGTTATTCAAATATCCAAGCGGCTGAGATGTCTAGTTCAAATGGAAATGAAAATCCTATTGCCATTTGCCAGCAATTAAGGTATAAGTGTTAATTAAGTTTGTTCATATTGTTAAAGGAGTTTTTTTTAACAGTTTCTTTGTTCTTGCTTTACAGGAATTATAATTGAGTTTAATGTTGAGGCTGAGTTTAAGGTATGTTGAGGAAATATGGATGAAAGTAACCCACCATTTGATTGATGTCACCACACTACAGTCTCTTTTTACCAAGTTCCTTCCTTTCTTGGGAAAGTAACTTGCATGTAACAGGAGCAATGAGTAATGACATGGTCTCCCACCAAATCCAGCACAACAAAGAAAATCAATTTTTACTTTAGTGTTTGGAAGTTCCCATACTCACTGTGCACACTCACATTTTTAATTTGAAAATAATAATTCAAAAAAAATTATAATCACATACACGTGGCATACCGTAATAATATCTATCTATCCACAAGGAAAACTCAATTAAAATAAGTATGGAAGGTTTTACTCTAGCCCAACCAAATGGATGGGGGCAAACACGAATGCTTTTCCCCTTGGATGAAATGAAATAATATCTCTACACATTTATTTGCAACCGTGGAGGTGGGTTTGGTTTTATTTTATTGCATAGTCGGCAGTGGTGCTGATAAATGGACATTGCTGTTTTTGTTCAATTTCTGTTGCTTTATATTTAATGAGTGAAAGAGAAAGAGAGAAAGCAACTTGAAGGGTAATGTTTGTCATATTTTGCTTGACTACTCCTCTCTCTCTCCCTCTTTCTGTCTCTCTCCTAATCAACTTGGTCCTTTCTTTTCTCTTCACTAACTTCTTCAAGTTAAATCCTCTCATCCATCTTCTCTGTCTAATCTAAAGCTTTTTGGCATAAGATAGTAAAGGAGCAGGTATAACAGCAAAAAGTAAGTCATGGATGTTCTAAAACTAGACTCCAAAGTTTCAGAACTCAAATCAGAAACTCGGGCATCCAAAAGAAGGTGTGTTGATGATCAGTACACTCTTTTCTTGTTTCTTTTGTTTCTAATTTATTTCTTCTTTAGTACAATTTTGTGGAAAAGGTATAATGTGAATAAGATAATTAATTATTTTTCTTTGTTTTTCTTCCTATTTTCGAATTTTTTTGATACTTAGATTTTTTTTTCCCTTTCATGTTTGCTGTTTTAGGAAGGTGCTTGAGAAGACTGTTGTTACAGTAAGAATTGGAGTAAATGCTGGGAAACTAAAGAATGAAGGGCCACCTTCTGATAATTGGTCTTGGAGAAAATATGGGCAAAAACCTATTAAAGGATCTCCTTATCCAAGGTTATTATTTACTATCTTAATTTCTTTATTTTCTTGTTATAATCAGTCATTCTTTTCCATTAACTCAATTTGTTTGTTCCTTATTTTTTTCTTTTATTTTAAAATCTATATTACATATTTTGTTCCTAGAATTTTACCAGGAAAATACTTTCTCCATGATTTTTCTTTAATACATCAAGACTTGTCACCAATTTCATGCTTGTTCCATGCAGAGGCTATTATCGGTGCAGCACAACAAAAGGCTGTCCAGCCAAGAAACAAGTGGAAAGATGCAGAACGGATGCTTCTATACTTATCATTACTTACACTTCTAACCACAACCACCCTGGTCCTCATCCCCATAGCACCATCAACCTGAACCCACAACCAAAAGATCAGACATCCCAAACACAGCCCACTGATCACCATCATGAACATCAAGATCACCCAACAACTCCAAGACAAGAAGAAGAAGAAGAAGAGGAGGAGGAGGAAGAGAATCAGAAACAAGAACCCATTGTGGAAATCAGCCATAACGATGACAATGAAGGTCATGATTTTCACTACTTACAATCCCCACTAACTTGCTCTGAAGATATCATGATCAGCCATGAAGACCCTTTTAGAGATAACCCTGTGGAGAAAACAGATAATGAGACGTTTGG
Source organism: Omphalea diandra (assembly GCA_949677035.1). Lineage (NCBI taxonomy): Eukaryota > Viridiplantae > Streptophyta > Magnoliopsida > Malpighiales > Euphorbiaceae > Omphalea > Omphalea diandra. The sequence continues at coordinate 23,660 of CATIWR010041697.1, read as the reverse complement.
TATTCTCTTAGATGAAAAGCCTGTAAATATAATCTCTTCTTCTTCTTGCCCTGGTAGATTGATGACATTTTCAACTCCCAAGTCTGAAGAAAATGACTTCTTTGATGAGCTAGAAGAGCTGCCCGCATACTCAGCTTTCACTAGCTTCATGCGCAGCAATTTTTACGATGAAAGGATTCCTGTTGCCCCTTCTTGATCTTGGTGTTCTTGGGGTCTTGCTGCCTTGAAAAATGTGCTTACAGAAATACAATGTTCATGTATATGGCCACTAGTAGCATAGGTATTTATGGTCACTAGTTTAGTACTCCTGTTAGCTTCTTCGTTTCTGGGTTATTTTCCACCAAATGGCTAAAAAAGTTGCACTAGTTTGGCACAAATAGAGCTAGTGGATGAGAGAGAGAGATCATGTGATTATATGCATTCTAGAAATTGGCCTCTTTTGGTGCTTGTATGTATGCTTTCTTTTCGCAAATGTTAAATTAAAGAATGGCACGAGGTTCACGAGTGAGTGCTGAAAGATCTTTTTGGAGATAAGACTTTCTCTCTTTGCTTTTGTTGAGCGAGTGCGTAATTTAGTGGAAGAGAAAATTTTGGCCTTTGTGGATGTTTTTAAGTTTTTCTTTATCCTACGTTTGGGATATAGGAAATTATGTGGGGAAAATAAAATAAAGAAGAGAAATAAAATTTATTCTCCTTTTTTGTCTTTGGATATAAGAGAGAGGAAAAAATAATTTTATTTTTTGATTTGAAAAGTAAAATATTAGAAAAAAGAAAAATATTATTTTATATTTTTTTATTTTGCTCTTTACTGAATAAAATAAAGTTATTAAAATAAATTAGATAAAATAAAAAAATTATAGGCATAATTATAATTTTATAAAAAAAATTTCAATCTCTTATAATTTTTTCTTCATTTTGAAAAGAAAATAAATGAGATAAAATAATATTTATTTTTCTTTTTTCTTTTTTTTCATTCTTTTTGCAAACAAGAAAAATATATTTTTTTTATTTTTTACTCACTTTTCTTTTTATTTTTCAGGGTTAAAGTTTTGGTTGATTGAGGAATTTGGGGGTCAGGTACCGGCGGCGGCTCATTTTCCCTTGCGGTGTTCCTGGCTGTGAAAAAACAGTTACAGATTCTCTGATTGAAAATGCCAAGCCATTTTGCCTAAGATAACTCAAATTTGTCATGTCTTATAAATATTCGCCTTCAGGCGTTCCTGACCACTTGTTAAGGAAAAGCCAACCAAACAAAAAACCCTAGAAGACATGCATTGGAGATTTATTAGGTGCATGTTATAGATATCAACAAGCGGTGAGCACCGTTTGGTTAGATTCAGGTATTGAAAAACATTTTAACTGCCCTTGGGTTGTCATCAGTTTTTGGATCCACCGTCTGGCATTGATACATGGCTCAAGCATGATGTTATAGGAATACATTCTCGGTGTGTCTGTTTCAGCAATGTTTTTAAAATCAGACTGAAGTTTGAATAATCAGCTTTCGGTTCGACTTATTCAACCAGTTTGATTTAATAAAATATTTTTTAATTTTTTTCAAAAAATTATTTAAAAATAAATAAAAAATTAAGAAAAACATATAATAAAAATAATATAATAAAATAATAAAAATTATTTTCAAATTTTAAATTTTTAGTAAAATATTCATTCGAAAAAATTTAAATAAAATAATGTAATTTTTAAAATCCTTAAAATTTTCACAAAACAATATCATTTAAATTGAATCAGTTTAATTCAAATTTTATTTTAAACAATTTTTTCAATTTTGATCATTTTTTGGTATCTAACTTTTTATACCGATTCAAATTAAATAATTAATCAATTTTCACTTTTATCAGTTCAATTGAACTGTTTAATCCCATTAAATTCTGAAAACACTAGTTTGAGTCAGGCGACCCCCTCCTTTTGTACCCAAAAAAAAATATTTTAACTGAATTGATCCTTGGTTCTCAGGAAATTGGAAACCAGAACTCGTTATTAAAATACCTAGTTGAATCGGTTATAATTTTTAGTTGGGTTGAAATATTTGGTATTAATAGTTCAGTTTTTGGATATTTTTAGGTATTTCAGATATTTTAATAGGGAAATATATATATTATTAATAAATTATATTATGAAATATTGCGTGTACATTTGGTGTATGTATACAATTATACAACATTAACCTTGGAAGGGGATAGCCTTATTAGAAAAATATAAATAAAATATGAATATCAAATTAAATTCTTTTCTTTTATCCAATCTACAAAATTCATCTTTGACCAAAAAAAAAAAAAATCTACAAAATTCATCGCATTTATCTAATAAAGTCCATGCAAATGCAAAGTACTGCATGAAAAATTTTTCTAGGATGAGACGAAAAATAATAAAGGTGATAAAATTTATGATATAGATTATAAATAAAATTAATTAATTTCATTAATTTTTTTTAAAAAAATGAAAATTAATAAATATAAATTAATTAAAATCCTTTTATTTTATCTTTTAACTCCTAATTTAAAAATATTTAGAAGATAATATTTATTAATTCTCATTTATACTATAAAAAAAACTCAAAAAATAATTAGCTAATTAATCTCTTTTTTTTTCACGATTTTACTCTCTTTTAAACTTCCATACAAATTATAAATTCATCAACCGGTTATGGTCGTCCGCCTGCAAACAATTCTTTACTATTTTGAACATGTATAAGAAATTGTGCGCATATAAACGAAGCACAATAGATTTGAAGCCCATATGACCTGCTATGTGACATAAGGTTTCTCGTCCAATCAAATTTACATCATCCATAACGTGTTTCTAGGGCTCCAAGCTATCTTCTGGCGCATTATTTTAGGAACCTAAATTGACAGTTAGCTACGAGGGGAACAAAAAAAAAAAAAAACAGCATCCAAGACATCGATTTCATTTTAATTTGTTCTCAGTGGCGCCTTTTTAGATCCCTAAAAAATGGATTTTCATTATCTGATAATTGGACAAGAGCAATAAGCAACATTAATCATTTTCTCAATCTTTGGTTCCACTGGAACTCCATCCATAAAGTGTCCAAAGGTGGAGAAGGGGGGAAAATAGGGGAGGGACTAAGTTCCTTAGCAAAGAAATGGTCTTTATTCTTACATCAGTGTATATTCATTCAGACAAAACTAAGAACACCAAATGTGATCTTTCTGATTTAACGCTACAGTTACCAGTACGCAATGACTAGGAATTTTACACACAAGCCTTTGGTTATTGTGGATCTGCTGCAGCTGCTAGTGGCTGGAGGGCTTTGAGAGGATTTGTGATAACACCATCAATTAGACCATAATCTGCAGCTTCTTTTGCACTCATGAAGTAATCACGGTCTGTGTCCTGGTTGATCTTCTCAAGACTTTGACCAGTGTGGTAGGCAAGATATCCATTCAGATTTGCCTTATGATGCAGCATTTCATTTGCCTAAGTGATTATGCTACTTGTTAGGACCATGGTTAAAGAAACACAGCAGTTTGAATTATGGAAAAATGCTCATGTTCAAACAGCCAGAACAGCCCAAAATGCAAACGTATGTCTGCAGGCATGTCATTAATATCAGTGTTTTCTTATTAATTAAAGAAAATTATCTCAACATGCATTATTAGATTCATTAGCAGGGATGAGCCTATTCGGTTCAAATTGAAGAAACCGACTGAACAGTTCAATTTTGGAAATCCAGTTCTTTTAATTTTTAGACTTTTCAGTTAAATTAGTTCAGTTTGGTTTGTTTGGCTTCAGCCAAAAAAAATTATCAGATACCAACAAAATTTCACTAACAGATTTTTCTTTTTTTTTTTTTGCATTATGCTTCACGAACTGTTTTGTTAGTAAGACAAAAATCCTAGGTCTGCTCATTCACTTCTCATTCACAATATCACACTGCTGCCTCACCGATCTCTTCCCCCTCTGTGCTCTACTCTCCACCCTATACCCAGTCTCCATCAACCTCACTATGCCTCACGCTACAACTTCAGCCCTCCACTCTCCACCTCTCAACTTATCGTCCACTGTTCGCTCTCGTCCTCTCACTCAATTTCTCTGTCCACCTCTCATGCTTTTGGGCCTCCCGCTCATCACCACTCTCTCGGTTCACCTGATCATCTCTGCTGCAGGCCTCCAGCATTCATCGCCACAGATTTCATCCCTAAATAAAAGGCATTCAATTGCATGTTTTCAGTTTTATTGTGTTTTATGTTTAATTTTGGATTTTCAGTTTTTATTCTTCATTTCTATTTTCAATTTTTTGCAATTTTTTTTTAATATGACTACTAATACAGTTTCTTTAGCTGTTGCTCAAGGTGGGCAAGGAACTGTATGCAAAGGAATGTCAATAGATGGAAGAATTGTTGCAGTGAAAACGTCTAAGAAAGTAAATGAACCAAAACTCAAAAAATTCATTAATTTATTTTTATCTCAAATTAGTTACAGTGATGTGGTAAAGCTACTTGGATGTTGATTGTTCCTCTGCTTGTCTATGAATTCATTGATGAAGTTCGGGTTGGGTTCTGTTCTTGATTTCTTATATGACTTAGTTGTTTAATAGATGGTGACAAACTAGGTTTTGATCCTCTTATAATAGTTTACTGATTTTAATTTCTTAGGGGTTTTTCTTGTTGGTCATGACACAATCTAGTTTATTTCCTTTGTTTGAGATTATTTTCCTTTTCTTCTTTGATTTCCTGTTGCTTATGTTATTTGATTGAATCATTAGTATCAATAAATTGTTAAGATTAAAATTACTAAATATAAGAAATAAACCCAATGAAATTAAGCCCAAAATAATCAGATAAAGCACATAGAAATTGGGCCTAAAAAAGCCCAAATCGATCAATCGGACTAAACCAAACTGAAATAATTCATTTCAGTTCAGTTTGAGCAAACAAAAAAAATGGTTAATTCAGTTTTGATGCAAACCGAACCAAAACCGACTGAACCTACTGATACCAACCCTATTCATTCAGAACTTTATGCAAAAACTTTCTTCTCTTTGCAGAAACAGATAGGACTTCAGATAAGAAGCACCATTCAACATTGGAGAGAAACTGGTCACAAGTAAATAGAATATAGAGTGAACAAGGATGTTATACCTGAATATCTATATCAGATTGCCCACCTTGAGCTCCACCAAGAGGCTGATGGATCATTATCCTTGAGTTTGGCAAGCTGTATCTTTTCCCTTCAGATTCATCGGATGAGGGATAAACATGTTCAGTAAACTAAGAAACAACAACAATATGTCGGAACTTTAAGCCTACAACTAAAAGGAGCCTTTTTACCTTTGGTTCCAGCACCAAGCAGGAAAGCACCCATACTGTTGAATGAAAAAAGAACAGAACACAACCATTAGAAAGAGTAAATATAAGTGCACCAAGCAACAATTGTATTATCAGGATCTGTTTTCATCTTGTCATATTTTCAGTTTTGGAAGATTAATGTTAAATGTCAATTAAATTTCTTACACTTCTAATAGACAACTCTTCTCTTGATAAGAATTAATAATTAAAAAGTTATACATAGTGATAATGATGCTAAGAGCTCAGTGCACTGCCAATCCTCAGCCTGGAAAAGGGGATCCATGGCAGTAGTTTAGCAACTACTATGGGTCCTAAATTAAAAAGAACAAAGTAGTCAATAAATCCTGAAATTCTTTGGGTTAATCTAAACTGCCTTAACATCTGTAAATGCACAACTACCACAGAACCTCTAATAAAATGGAATGCACACAACGGTTAAAAGTGAGAACCACATGTGAGGTATTGAGAAGCAACTAATGAAATGCATGATTGCATGATACCCAACCAAATTGCACATGGATCAGACAAGCATTTACCAGAATTCAGAACCCACAAAAAAATTAGTTTTATTTTTAACTCTTCAGCCAAGAAGTGGGGTGTAATATCCAAAGTAAGTACCATTTTCGATCATGTTATGCAAAGTAACCTTAAGATGGGAGCATCAAATACCATTAACTGCAGTTTCATACATTAACCAAATGAATACTTCTGAGTTCTCAGAAGAAAACTGCAAACAAATAAATGAAAAGAGAAGCAGCAGCTAATTGTTAGCAATCAATAACATGTAGATCTCTCTCCAAATACATGTTATCATCTCTTGCACCTATGGTCCTAAGACTAACCCTACATCATAGAAACTCATTGAAATCCTAAACCATAATACAGCTTCATCTTCGACTTCTTTTGAAATTGTGGAACATATCACTGGATAGAACAGTTATCTACAGCTAAAATCAAACTAACAGCTTCCAAGATGAAATCATAAGAATAAGTAGGAAAAGGAAATTGAAGTTGTATAAAGATATGCAAGAGACAGACATAAAATAGCTGTTCCCTTATCATCTGTCAAACCCATAGACTTGAAAGGTTAAGGCAATTATTCAGATCTTCTTGAACTCCCTCATTTATCCCTGTGGACTAGGCTGCAGTGCACCCAAAATTTACATGCTCTAATGAATTTATTACTTATCCCCTCCCACCATTTTTTTTTTTTAACCAATTGAAACAATTCATTGCCAAAAATTCTTGAAGTATTGCTAACGTCTGAACTTTCATGCTTGGATCTAAGCATAAATAAAAAGGACAATACGTCAGGTAATATGAGTCAGAGAGATGCCAAGAGATAAATAGGAAAGAAGAAAAAGAAAGAAATAGTCAATATGTGAATCTTCTACCTAGCTGCCAGTCCAACACAGACTGTGGATACATCAGGTCGGATGTGCCTCATTGTATCAAATATTGCCATGCCTAAAAAATAAATGAAATTATTAAAAAATAATGCCAGAAAGAACGGGAAATGCAAAGATGAACAGAGAACAAAAACATTACCAGCTGTCACTGATCCTCCTGGAGAATTTACATACATTACAATATCCTGTCTCAAAGAAATAGAAAAGCACAAACTGGTAAATCTCTCAGAAGAACTTTAAATAGTAAAAATTGTGCTAGAGGAAGATCAGTCAGCGTGATTTTGTGTGTTTATGAGTCCCAAATAGAGCAAGAGAGAGAAAAAGATGACATTTGATGTGTTATCATCCAACATAAACAATAGCAGTTTTTAACAGATTTCAGATAACGAGAATTGGCACTGATATATAAGGCAACATGAAAGGGGCACAAAACAGACCTTTTGGGGATCAACTGCATCGAGATACAGAAGTTGAGCAACAATAATGTTCGCCATGTCATCATCAACAGCTCCACCACACCTTATAATTCTCTTACCAATCCAAAAGACACAACATCAATACCAATGAACCAAAAAATATGAAATATTCAAATTTACAGAGACAGGGGAAACAAAACCACCAAATAACCCACATGTTGAAAGAGTTGAGTAATAACACTCTGGAACCTCTCATGCACCATTGGAGGTGGGCCTTGCCCTTGACCTTGCCCAATAGCGTATGCAGGAAAGTAAGGCGAGGGTGGGATTTCCAAATCATCCCTACAAATAAACATATTTCCCAAGTTTCTATCAGCAGCACAAGTAAATAAATAAATAATAAAAAGAAACACAAGCGTGTACTCTTTCCTAAAGCGCACCTACCTAATTGACCAAATCCCCCGTCGAGAACTTCTATCAGGCGCCCAAAACTCACCAGAGTAAACAGCCTGAACTGGAGACGGCTGAAATCCCTTTCTTCTACTACTTAACTTCCTCAATTTCCTGCAACAAAAAAAAAATATATATATATATAATCTAAACCCAAAAGGCGGTGACTTTATTCCATTCATTTGGACATTTCAGCAAACGCTAAATATTCATTGCTTAACGAACAAATAGTGCAAAAAAAAAATTTAAAACCTCGAAGGAAGGGGCTGGAAGGGGAGAGCAAGCTTTTGGGGATCAAGACTAGAGTTGGGATTTGTGGAGAAGGCGGGAGAGCTGAATCTGAGGGAAGAGGCGGAGGCCGATGAAGATACTAATGAATGTGCCATTTCCTCGCCAACTATTGGTTACACTTAGAAATTAATAGTACTAGAGGTTTAATTTAGCGCCTTATCTTCAAGATTTTGAGTAGATGGCGCTTTAAACTGGGGGGACATAAGCGAGAGGTATCTGGTGGAGTGTTAGAGAAAGCAATATTATAATTGGTTTTTGTTTTTGTTAATAACGGGGACTTGCTCGATGTCCCGATTGGATCTCGATTTAACCCGTTTCTTAATGGGTCTGATTCGTCCGATGTTTTATTGGATTTAAGGCTCAAATTATTAAAACCCAATTTCAACTAACTTAAATGTACAGTGTGGATGCACATTGCATCATAAACCCAAATCTGCATTTAGTTTTAATTGCATGTATATTAATATTGAAATATATATATATATTAAATTTATATATATTGATATAAAACTGTATGTGCATTAAAATATATGTATATTAATTTTTAACTGTATGTACATTCAGATTTATGATGTAACATAAATACGAGTCCATGATATATGAATTGCACTGTACAATCTAATCAAAAGCTTGTTTATAAATCACCAGCTTGTAGCCCAACGATGAACTGCAATTGCAAGCTTATGATGATCGATTGTCTACCTTATAGCATAATGCAAGAGGTTTAGAGTTCAAACTTATTCCTCCAGCTTCTTCACTTTCAAATTCGTTGAACGAACAAAAGGCTCATCTTCTAATTGTATAAACCCCAATGTATACAATTCACGTTCATGGATGTCTTCATTTATGCAATCAATTATCAATCTGTATTACAATTTATATATACATAAGGCCACCGTAAACAAAAAAGTTTTGTGCACTTCCAACATGCCAAACAATGGGGGAGAGAACGGGTCGGGGGAAACAACCAGAATCTAGATAGGCAAGAGGCAAAGAAAATGCTCGAGTTAAAATATCATTTTTTGTAAAACTGCAGCAAATTTACGTTTATGTTATACAAGTCAGCAAATGAGCCACTATCTTTGCATGAAGCGTCTGACACTTAAGTTAAGATTTCTTAAAATTTCTCTTTGACTATACCCTATCGTTCAACGCAAATATTAACACCACTGTGCAAAAATATCTTCATCCACAAAATCAGCAGTTAGCTGCAGCTGGAGTCTGTTCCTGGATTGCCTTGTAGCACCGTAGACTGCAAAGCGGAAGCTTTGACTTGGAATCTCTATACTTGTACGGGTTATTGCAAGAAGGGCTCGCACAATTTTCTCGGGGAGGAGGATAGCTGGAGATTGACACAGATAAGTTCAAATCATTAGGAATCAGGACTTTTTCTAAGCAATTAGGTTAATAAGTAATTTCAAGTTTGAGCCAGGATTTTAAACCTGCAGGGTTTGGAGTCGAAAATACTAGGAAGGCCCATTTCCTCAGAGAAAGTCACAACAGTCCCATTAGGACCCATAACCCATCTGATAGTGTTTGATTCCAGCATCAGGGCACTAGCAGCCTTCTCCTGCGCAATGTGAGAAAAATAAACCATCAGACCATCATATAAAACAGCAGCAAAAAATAGTTTTATCAAACACAATTTCCAATACCTGTGCCAATTCTTCTTGGCGCTTCTTTATTTTGTCTTCTCGCTTCTTCCTGCTGGAATCTTGACCGAGAATTTTTCTAATAGCCTCAGCCTACAAAATTAATCAAACAATATATATTTAAACCAATACTCTTAAAACTTAGGCAGATAACAATATGTAAATTAAAAACAACTGTAATTTAAAATGAAGAAAGAAATGAACCTCAGATTCCCTTGCAGCCTTCTCAACTTGCATTCTACGTCTCTGAGCAGCCTCAGCCTTCTTCAGTTGCTGCTCCATGTCCGTTGGTTTCTCCTTTTGCTCTATATAAAATTAAAATAACAGTACAAGAGAGGACTGTATAATTAGTCATTCAATTAAAATTCTCAGAAAAAGTAAATAACGTAATAATAGGAACTAATGCTCACTTCTTGATGGTGCAGGTGGTAAACCATTCGGAAACTCAATTAAGTTGGCACCAGGTGTAGAGCCATCTTTGCTTGACTGAAGGGCCCGTTGACGCGTGGTTAGAGTCATCTCCTTTTTTCCCTCCATCAATGCATCAAGAGATTCCTTTTTCTGCTTCTTCTTATTATTACTTGCAATCTCACCCTCAGATGCCAGATCTTCTTCCTCCTCATATTCTGTGTCCTCAGATGCTCTCCCCAAAGCGGACTTCTTCTGTCCATCCTTCACTGACTTTAGAGACCCAACATTTTCCATGGAAGAAAGCTTTCGCTGTTTCTTGCTTGATTCTTCTTCATCTTTATATCCTCCTGCAGTCTTTGCACTTTTTAGTTTCTCCAGGTACCGGATCTCATCATCCTCATAGTCTTCACCAATTTCCCCATCCAATACTCGCCTCTTGGGGACCCGCTTGCTCTTACGAACCGGTTCAGATTTCTCTCCTTGTTGCCCTAATGTATTCTTTCCAGACATCTTCTCCGTGAAAAATCTCTCTTTCCGAAGACTAAAACCACTGACAGGGAAATCCTTCCAAGGGATTCCTCGCAAACCAGTCCTCTTATCTAAAGCGGAATGGTCTTCTTCTAAATTCCCCTGCAATAAAAGCATTGTAAATTACTTAGACTGTATGGGATTCTAAAGTTGCTCACTCAACAATGAGAATAATAATTAGGTGAGGCAATACAGATTCGTCAAAAGATATTCTTTCATAAAAGTAAAGTGAGATATAAGACATGCCGGAAAATCTAGATAAAAAAATCTATATGCGAAATCAGAAAATCAGTGCTGACAACTGTTACTAAATTTGAAGGAACAATCAGAACAAGACAAATTAAGGGAAATATAGTTCCATAAGTATGCGCTCCACAATGCAACTACTTGAAATGTAACAGGAGTTCCATAACCAAAGTGCACACATCACTTACTAAATGAGCACACAAAACCTTCAATCGAAATATCAACTATTCTCACTTAACTATATTGAAAATTTCTATAATGAAAACATATATGAGCATGCAGACGTGCATGCAAGAATGTGTATACAAAGTACACACAGCCATTATAAATGTGAAACAATTCAATGAGTGAAGCTCACAAAAGAGTACCTGAAGGTTTTGCTTCTTGCATGATCTTGAATTTTCTAAGAATTGAGAGTTCTTATTTGAAGATGCACCATTAGTGGTTGAATTGGCTTGAAACGTCCGTGTGACACCACCAACCTTAAGCTTAACTTTCTTAAACTTGTTTTCATTTCCTAATGGATCTAAATTCAATCCTGACTGCTTTAAACTCTCACTTTCACCGTTCCTTCCATTATAGATATTTGCATTTTGTAACTCCAATTCAAAGGATTCTTTCAACTTGCTTGTGTTTTTCCAATTAGCAGGGGCAAGGACACCTTCACTAGCACGCTTATTGTTAAACATACTTCGCCCTTGATCGTTATGGGAGAATCCATTGAACCCTCCACTCTCCTTCTTCCTAATATAGGACTTCTCACATTCAATTTCAGCAGTAGAAGAAAGCCTGGACACACATTGATTAAGATTGAATTCTTTCCTCCTGGAAGTAGTATCAACATGCTCATCACTGGAAGCCTTACTCACATCATCTGAAGGCAGTGTTGCAGATGAGACTGAATGATCATAATTGTCAACAAATGGCTGTGCATCGGGCTTAGGCCGGCGAGATGTTTGAGTCCTTTTCTTTCTTACTGCACTTGCAATGCCATCAAAACGAGCAAAACCAAACTCCTCCATAAAGTAAAATTTTCTATAACCCAGTCAGTATGGGGCCTCCACTCAGATCACGAGATAAAACCCGCAAAAACCATATGCTCCAGACACCCCTGAAGTTTCCAAATCAAATGCATATATCAGAATAGTGAGTGCGTCCGTTGTAATGGTATAAATCGAAAGAAAGAAGTAAAACTTCATTACATTCCCTTTGCGCTTGGAATATAAAAAAGAGGATAGATTATGTGGAAAGGGTGGGGAAGGAGCACGAAACATTCATCAATCACATATACAGAATCAAAACTTCATTACATTCCCTTTGCGCTTGGAATATACAAAAGAGGATAGATTATGTGGAAAGGGTGGGGAAGGAGCACGAAACATTCATCAATCACATGTACAGAATCAAAATTCTAGTACAGTGATGCAAATTAAACCTGACCAGATAGCCGGATCCACATTGCAACAAATAACATCTCAACAATAGAAAAATCGACCATATAAGAAAGACAAATAGAATAAAGATGAAAAATTCAACCAATAAATGGTAAAAAAGGAAGCAATTAAAACTACCGATAAAGGAAGAAGAAGAAGAGCAACCAATCTCGTGTCGGTCAAGTAAACAAGGGTAGACTAAGCGAACGCGCATAAAATAGACTACACCGTAGATGAATACCATATAAATCAACAAAAATCACGACACAACAATCAATCAAGAAACAGATGATAAGAAAATCACCAATCATAACAAACAGAAAAGGATTACCTGGAAGAAAAATCTGGCACCTCCACGCCGCAGAGGAGTGAAAGGAAAGAAAAGCAGAAAACACTTGACCAGGAGAGGTAAAAGAGGAAAAGGGGAGAAGAGAAAAGGAGGGGAAATTTTGAGATGCAGAGGAGATGATGTGTTGTTGATATAGGTGGCGTTCGATTGATATACTTTTCTTAGGTTTAGTGATGGTTGGATAGAAGAATAATTAGAATTACGAAGAGAAGGATGAGGAGGACTAATTATCTTCTTCTCGTACTCCTCCATCTCTTTTGCTATTGCCACACCGCGCACACCCCCCCCTTCCCTGTATTTTCTTCTTTTTTTTTTTTTTTTTTTCTCCCTCCTTTTTGGTTGGGGGGGTGATTTTAGGCCTGTCGTCTATGTTCGATTCGGTCACCCAACTCGATTGATCCGACTCGGGAGAACCCAATATGTTGTCTTCTTTTCTTCGTTTAGTCTCTCTCTTTTGCCTTTCCTTTTATTTTCCTCTTCTTCGACACACGATTACGCTGCAAGTGTATGCTCAGGTTAAAACAATGCGCACCCACGTGCTCACGTTAGAGTGGATACTCAGTTTTTATTTGTACGCGCTTGTGCCTCGCGTGTCCGTGATTTGATTAATTTAAACTACCCATAAAAAAAAATAATAAAAAAGCACATATGGCGTACCCTAAACTTGACTTGATTAGTTATGTATACGATGAAAGATCCTTATTCCAACTCCCCTTACCTCCATTATAATATAATTAAAAGAAAAAGCATGTCGTATTAAACAGTTATGGGGTTTTTTTTTAAACTAATTTCCGCATGATCAATTAGAAAGGGTCGTTTTATATATATATATATATGAAAAGAAAACATTTTTTTTATTTTGCTCTACCTGAAATATCAATAAATTTATATTTTTAGTAACCTCACATAGGGGTGTAAATTAATTGAAACACCTTGCAAAACTACTTGAAAAATACTAAAATCAACTTGAGATTGATCGAGTTGAACTCGAGTTTAAATTACTCTAGTAATCAAATGAGTCAAATTTAAGTATCAAAATACTCGCGAATTTAATTAAGTTTAAATATATATTTGCAATATCACTAGTTAAGTTTAATCAATTTATGTTTAATTAAACTTATTCAAACTCAAATTTTAATTTATAGATTCACAAAAAAAATTACATAAATAAACAAGTTTAATTAAATTGAGTTTCAGTATTCGAATTATTAATCAAACTCAAGCTCGAGCTCAAACTTAAAAATTGAAACTTAGTTGAGTTCAAGTTTTGAATTTTTAAGTCGATGTCAAATTTGACTTTGACATAATTCGACTCAATTATACTCTTAACCTCACGTATAAGTGGTTGACAAAAATAGGAACAATTAGAAGTTTTTTTTAAAAAAAAAACATATAAATATAATTTAAAGGTTATTTTTTAAATAAAGTCTAAATTTAAATCTCTCTCTCCAAATTATTTTTTTAAAAAAGTGTCAACGTTTGATGTTGTGTTTCGTGATCAAGCCAAACCGTTGATTTTTTATGAATCCTCAATATTGAGTTAATAAAAAGTATGAATTGAGAATTGGTGTCTTAAAATATCTCCAACTCACTCCTTATTCAATCTAAACTTTTTATAAAAAAAAAAATAAAGAGTAGTTGAATAAAATAAGACTTTAACTCACTTTATAACTCTAAATTATAAAGTAGATAGTGAGTTTAGAGCATTTTCAATGGTACTCTTTAGAATAAATAGCATATTTTAATAAAAAGTATCTTAAAAAATTTGTAAGTATAAAAAGTAAACAATTTTTTTTAAGTCTAATGAATTTTTTATATTTCACTCTTTAGAAAGCTAATAGAAAAAAAGCCAAACTTGTGAAAAAAGCGAGAAAATAATTTTCAATAAAAAAAGCTAATAGAAAATAAATAATAATTATTAATATGCACAAAAAATTAAATTGTATTAATCATATTTTATATAAAGCGAATTTTGGCTCTCTACATGCAGGGAGCCAAACTTATTCTTTAATTTTTAATTATTTTTTTCCATCACTTTTTATAATAAAAGAGTTTAAATTAGATAGTAGATTAGGAATGTTACTAGTTCTCTACACGTAGAAAACTAAAATTAATTTTAGATACAAAATATAATTAATGCAATTTATTTTTTTCATACATAACAATAATTGTTATATAATTTTCTATCAGTTTTTTTTCTAGAAAAACATTTTTCTTTCTTCCCACAAATTAACATTAAATGTTTTTAAGGGATAAAATAAAATGAAAAGTAAAATATAAAGAATTTATTAAAGTTAAATAAATTTATTTGTTTTTTATATTTAAAGATTCCTTAAAATACTTTTTATTATAAATAATATACTCTTTTATTTTAAAAAGCATCATTAGATATATTTTCAATATAATGATAAGGTGAGACTATCTAAAAGTAAATGTTAGGAATCTCATCAATATAATATTTCTTCCCAACAATTAAAAAAAAAAAAAAAAAAAGGCATGAATTGAGGTTGGATTGGCTTGGCCAGGTTCAAATTAATTTCAACTCTCAACCGATTTCAATTTTTACCAATTAATAATAATTTTTTAAATTTTATTTTCAATTATTTTTAGTATATATGTGGACTTGCACTTAATTTAGATATACAAAATATGAACTTTTGAAAATACGCAAAAATTAATAAAAATTGGTTGTATTTAAAAATTTCTATGAAAAAATAGGCCATATTAAAAAAAGGAATTAAAAAAATAGTATTTAAAATTAATTATGCTGTAAATAATACATGTTATTTCTCATATTAAAATTATTTTGCATTACAGTTAAACTTTAAATCAGACTTTAACTATCAATTTGATCCAATACTTTGAATTGAGATTAAATTGGCTCTTTCCTAATTTTAAATAAATTTAAAATTGATTAATTATTAACACATCTGATTCAATTTTTACTAGATTGATTCAATTTTTACTAGATTTTCAATGTGAAATCAAGTTTTTATTGAGGCTATCATGGCTTATAACAGAGTAACAACAATAATTTCATATAACTTAAATTTCTTTTTATGCCCTGATATTTAGGAATGGTCATGGTTTAGATAACTGAATTTTAAGTATTCAAAAAAAAAATCAACTAATCGATTTAGATTTTAAATTTTGTACGAACCAAAAATCAAATAATTACTATAAAAAATATCATCAATTAAGTTATCAGTCGAACCACAGTTAACCAAAATATATAAATAACATATTTTATTAAAAATATATAGAATATATTAATATTATGCATTAGATATTATAATGTATATAAAAATATAATATTTAAATTTATATATAAAATATAATATATGATATATAGTTGATTTGACTAACTGTCAATTTTGAATATAAACTAAAAAATCATTAAAATAAAATTGAAATTAAAACCATCAAATTGGTTAGTTGATTTTTCGATTCAATTTTGATTAATGTTCTATTTGATTCAATTTATCATTTTGTTCACTCTACCAATAACTACTAGGTTAATAATAGTATATAAGTTATAATTAAAAAATATTTATCATTAGTTTAATGTATGCTTGAAAGTTGACAAAATAAAAAATGACAAAAAAATTTCTTATTTATTATCTTCTTAGGTAAAAAAAAAAAAAAAGAATAAAAAAAGAAATTTTGAGTGAAAATTATACAAGGATTCCACAAAGATATTTTTCATCTAACTATGGAGAGAAAACTAGAGTGACAAATATTGAAATTATTAACATTACCCATGTTCTTTTTACTCTTACAATAAGGAATGGAGCTTGAATGAAATCTTGTTCTCAACAAAATAAAAAACTTGAATGAAATTTTATACCTTATTATAAACTTAAAGCAATTATTTTTCTTCCCATTTTCTGCTGTTGGAGAGGAAAAAAATTTTTCCTCTTCAATATATTTTTCTTTTTGGCACAAAACATAGCTGCATGCTCACAGAAAACATCAATAATGCATGTTGACTAAACTCGGCAAATATAAACCTATTTGACCTAATTAAAAAATATTTTAAATAAAGTTCAAATCTCTTAGTTTATATCTTCCTCAAAAGAAAAAAAAAATCGTACTGCCCAATAAAATATTATTACAAATGATTATATTGTTGATGTTATGCCCAACTCGCCGAGCCCATCTGCAAGACAAGCCCATGGCACCACACATTAAATAAGCAATAAAGGACGGACACTTGACCCAAGCCTCTCTTCATTAATAAATAAAATTCATAATGAAAATGAAATTATAATTTTGAAATTCAGTTAATATATCATTATTATAAAAAATAATAATTGATTTTATATTGCCACTATAAATTATAATTTTTTTTATAAATATCGTATAACTATTTATGAATAAACATATTGTATTTAAAAAAGTTCAAATCTCTCTATTTTCTTATGATGGATTTATAATTAAATATGATAATTTATTTCTCTTTTTGAATTTTAAGAAAAAGTATCATAAATTAAACTGTTGAACTAGATAATCGTATATGTATGTTAAGATTAAAAATCTTCATAAATTCTAATGATACAATAACGTTTGAATAACTAAGGTGATGGAAATACCCATTAAATATATTTTTATATTTATATTTGTTCTTTGATTTTATATCAAAATTTCAAAAATTAATCTCCATTTAGAAGTTTTTTCTTTCCTTTTTTGTATAGTACCAATTAGCTCTACTCAAAATTTAAGTAGATTTAGGATTTCACTTCTTTTTTATTTTTTCTCATTTTGAGAATAGTTTTTGGTTATTTTTTATTTTTTTTCATTTTATACTTTTAATATAATTCATTAACAATTATTATTTATTAAAGTTCATCTTAACTTTAAATTAAAGATATTTTGAAGTTTTACCATTCATTCACACATTTATATATAATAACTAGTAATTATAATAACAAGCGCATTATATGCAAAACTGATGAAAAAATATATAATTTTTATTTTAACATAATTATTTTTAATAAATATACAAATTTTCTTTATTTTTTAATTTTATAATACAAATATATATGTAACTACTCAAATTTTTGTACCAAATCAAACTTGAACTCAAATAATTTTAATAATTAAATTATGTCAAATTCAAGTATTATAATAGTTAATATGAATGCTTTATTCACCTGCAGTAGGTTTACTAATTTTTTAGTGCAGCTTTTCTACTAATATAATGAAAACATGTTTAAACCAATTAAATTAAAATTTTAATACTTAAATTGATCTTTAAATTAAGATTTTTTTTTTTTAGTTTAGTCAAAACTTGTAGTCACCATATATATTTTTATATACATTATAGATAGATACACTTATATTTATTTATATCTATGTCTATATATATTCTCTATTTTATATGCAGAGGAACAATATTTCAATTGAGTTGAAAACTTACAATTAAAAATAATTTTTTAAAATTCTAATTTCTAGGAATTTATGATTTTTTCATATCTATTATTTTTTGGCTTTAGTTTATTAATTCTATAAAGTGTTTGACTTTCCCTATCTTTTCATACAAATTTCATCACTTTAAGTTTTTTCTTTTCATTAGAATATCTTTGGTATAGAAAAACTTTCAACGAATTAGAGAAAGAGCAAAACTTGCGGTTGTATATTCTTAATTTATTATCTTAAAAAAATTAAAAAAAAAAAAAAAAAAAAAAGAAAAGAAACTTCTGCATAACAGATCCCGCAAAGTACAATTCCTTTTTTTTTTTTATTTTTTCCCATTTTAAGCTTTTTTAACCATTACTATATGTTTAGAATCATTTTTATGTTATATGCAATAATAACAAATATAATAAGAATCTGAGTTTGAGGTCATAGGATGCAAAGGAAATTATCTCAATTAGCTAGACTATTCATCAGGATGAAAAAGAAAATTAAACTCTAGTAGATAGAAAAATTTGCAGCTAAGATACATATATAAAAAGAACAAAAAAAAAAAAAAAAACCATTGAAAGAATTGCTTAATGACTCTATTTGTGGCAATTAACTCAAAATTGTGAGATCATCATTGTGTATGTATGTGTATGCATATCTAGCGGATCAATTTATTAACAATGAGCAAATTGTTGCTAGCAAGCTTCGTTAACTCCTCATCATACTCCTTCATAGGTGATTCCAAACCTGGGTCCTCTTGGAATGCTTCTTCGCAAGTTTCGATATCTGATATTGTGGCGCTGAGGAAAGTCTCCAGCTTGTCAATGTCAAGAGAAGTAATAGCAGAGAGCGCATCGTCTAGATCATAAAGACCGGTGTCATATATCTCAAGACATGTGTCCAAGCAGCTCTTAAACATGTCTGATTTTGATGAATCTTCGGTCAGTTCTGTAGCCTTGGCGATGGCTTTTTCAAAGCCTTTGCGAAGAGCTTGCATTTCCATTTTCAGGACCGAAATAGGGTCAGATTCTCCCGTCTGGAAAAGAGAAACAGAGACGAGGCATTCTTCGGGGTGATTCGTTTTGCTACATATCTCCTTCAACATAGGATTTTGTGATGGTGTAGGGAGATTTTCAAACAGTAAAGGCAAGACGTTTTGAGAACTGCCATCTTGTGATTGAACATTAGAACCACTTGAAGGTGAGGAAGCAGGGGAGGAATCAGGAGAATAGGGAATAAAGGATGGTGACTCTACAGGTGAGGAGGATATAGAAGAAATAGCAAGAGTAGGAGATGGTTTAGGAGAGGCATCTTCGCTGTCCACGAAAGAGGATGACATGAAAGAAAATGAGAAGAGGGTGAGGATAAAATGTTTGAGCTCCACCATTGTGTTCTCTTGTTTTACCGTGTAGGAGGATATGATGAGACAGATATTAGCTGAGGAGAACGGTGATTGATTAGGGAAGTAAGCAAGGTATATAATATAGTTGTTGAGAGGATTAGTGGCCATGCGGGCAAAATGGGTTGCCAATTACCAATTATAATGCTCTAAGTTTAGTCCAAACTATTTTTTAGATGGTCAATGCTAAAAGTCAACATTAGTGCAATTTTCTCCTAAAAAAAAAAACATTATTAGCTTTTTATGGATTCATTTTCTGCTAAAACTAGATAACGTATTATATTCCTTTTTTTTTTAAGAAAAAAATCAAATTAGCTTTTATGGATTAATTTAGAATTACTTATCAGCAAAATATAATTGATTTTGCAAGACCTCAAGTTTATCCAAAAAAAAGTCCTAAAATATTAATATTTTGACCCTCATATTATATAACTATGGTTATGAGATTGGAGAATAAAATTTCCTCTCCTAGTGATGCCTTGGATCAATGTTAAAAATAATGTGACTACTTACTTTTTACTCTTCGCTTGGTTTATGCATAGCTATTAGTATTGTGAAATAAGAATATCCACGTTTACATGGATAGTAATATGATAATCATAATTGATTTTTATGATTTATCTTGTGCATGATGAATTTACTTCATAATTAAAAAAAATATATTTAGAAAGAAAATTCAAGATTGAATTGATAATAGGTGGACAAATGAATGGATAAATAAATAGAATAATATATAGATTAGCTACATTTTATTTGGTTTTTTTCATTTTTTCATTTTTGCCTTGACATGTATTCAAAATTTGAAATTATTTGAAAAGTACAATATATATTTTCCATATTTGCCTCCAAATTATTGGTGGAATCATGTCTTTATAAACCAAATTAATTCACTATTAAATTTTAAGCTTAAGAATTGCTAGAATGTAATTTTAAGCTTACATGTTAAATATTATTTTCCCCTTCTCTGGTAGATTTGAAGATGGTAGTGCTAATACAAAACTTGCTTGTTGAAGTAGATGAACATTAATTCAAGGACCGCAAGCATTTTTTTAACCTTTTCTATTTGGTGCGCCCATTATCATATTTACATATAATGTTTTCTTTAAGTAATTAACTCCCATGCCTTATTTATACATGGACATGAATTTTAGAATCATCTAACTTTAATTGATTCTTTATCATATATATGAGACATGAATATTTTGATGTTATAAGTTGCTTTTAAATTTGATTAGCATATAATTAATTTCAATTTCAAAGTTTATTTAACATGATAGTTTGTTATGTATTAAATTTAAAGTTTATTCGAAATGACAGTTTATTATTTGTCAAACTAATTATTTGATAAATAAATATTTATAATTTCTATTAATTTGACATATAAAATTATCTAATTACAAATTATAAATAAAAATAAAAATATAATAAGAAAAATTATAAGCCAAGATATAGTATGCATAAATTATTTATTAAAAATATATTATTTACTTATACAATAATATTTAAATTTATTAATATTTATAATATGAAAATTATCAACTAATTAATTTTAATTTAGCTTTCACTCTTCAGAATCAATTTATTCATAATCAATGGACTTAGGTGTGTACGCAGTAAAAATTTTATTTTAATTAAATCAATTGGAATGCATTTAAAGTAATTTAATTTTAAAATTTTAATTATATATTATATTTTTAGAATATTTAATTGCAATTCGAGCAATGATCTGGACTTACAACTAGCTTCAATAAGACACTTCCAAAACAAAAAATGAATAAACATCTCGAAAAAATATTAATGAGCCTGCAAAAACTGAGTCACGGTTTGAAAAACGTCAGAATCATAAGAATCCGGTTGCAAGCATGCGCGCATTAATTCCATATGAGAGGAATCATCATCAGTATCCAAGCAATCTTCTTTGCTGATGCATCCTGGCATATAGATTCTCTGCTTGGAGGGATTCCATTTTCACATAAAGCTGTACTGGTGGGGGTGATGGACTACCTTGCAAATGCGATGAATTTTCAGCCTTTGGCTTTGAAGGTGCAGGGGCAATTACATGCCTGTAAGGGCTGGCCGAGTAGCGAGGAAGGACGCGAATGGCCTCTACAGAGAATGAGATCAGACATATGAGAGAGATGATGAGGAGGACTGACTTATTACTAATTAGCTCCATATTATATGTTTCTGAGTCTTGTTTCTTGGGTTGGGTGTATATATGATGAGGTTGCTGAGGCATAATTTGGATTTAGTTATTCTTAGGGTATGATGAGATTGCGTCTATTTCCGTCCACATGAATTTTAGGAGGGTTTTTTAAATTAGATTTTCTAATTATTTTCTAGTATAAGGTAATATGAGGAGATGCTTTCTTGCCTATATATATATATATATATATATATATATATATAGGAAAGAAATTATCAAATCGTGCATAACTGCTTTGCTATATATATAAGGTAATATGAGAAGATGCTCCGTTTGCTTGCTTAATTACTTTTTTAGAAATCTTTTTGCTACTATGGATTAGGAGTTGATTGCAAGAGAAAAATAGAATCTTTTATTTTTTTTATTACATAAGAGAATAAAACTTTTGATATGTTTATATAAATTTTATTTTATTTTAACTTTTTTTAAAAAATTTTGTCGTAGACTTATTATTTTGCTCTCTTGATGAGAAATTGTCTTTTTTTTTTTTAAAGAGTTTGGTAGTTTGAAATTAATTATTTTATAATATATGATGTATCTTATTAATCATTGTCTCTAAAATCTATTCTGATGTATCATATGATTTCAGTCCATTTTATGCTATAACATCGTACCCTGAAATCTCTAGAATTTATTTAAAAAAATTCATAATGAATTAATCATATTTTGTTTTTATTCATCTCTGATTTTTAAAAATAAAGCCCATGGACTTAGGTTTTGGGCTGTTCCAGATTGTCCTATAGCCTTTTGATTGTTAAAAACAGCTGAGGCTTATTGGATGTAGACTTGTTAAACGTTTAAGATTGGAACATTAGTCAAGGACTCGAGGTAGAAAGTTCAGGACATAAAATAGCGAAATCGTACTAGCCATCTATATAATGTCTCCAGTGAAATACCTCAGCAGCATGCAACCCGCATTGTCCGTAAACTTAAAACTGAAAACTGAGAACAGAAAAGAGGAAAATGACAGAGGATGTCTGGAAAATACCACATGAACATGAAAAATAACATGATAAAAGAAAAGAAGATTGAACAAAACCCCCAAAGAACAATCCAATTAGAAAATGCTACAAAGTATATACAAAATTTCATCTGCCGTGCAGAGAATAGCCACTGTCCTGGGGAAAATTTTGCAGTGGGTATTCCACAAAGCCAAAAAAAAAAAAAAACTTCCCACCTCCACCAATGACAACTTCAAAATCTATGCCATTTCCTGAAAGAATTCCTACTGAACTTTGCTTAGTAGTGGGCAATAAGAGAAGGCTGTTCAAAGTGAAGGCTCTCATCGTCCTTCATGAAGATCTTCAGAGAATATTGCTGATCGAGAGATGTTGTCATTATCAAATGTACTCAGACCAGAGTATGGACCTGAGGAGAATATTGAAGAAGTCCCATCAGATTCAAAGGTAGTAGAAGACTGTCTCACGTTTGGTCGGGTGTTAGACGCTGACATAGAATCCTGATATTCTGCGACTCGCTGGACCATTTTAAGTGACTGGACCACTTCACCCATGGTGGGACGCTGGTTCGCCTCCGGTGCTACACATGCTGCTGCAATGGTGCAAACGCGTACAAAATCTTCTTTTGGATATTTCCCTCCGAGTCTTGGATCAGCAAGCTCTTCCAGCCTATCTTTGTCTCTAAGAATTGGCCTGGCCTGAAATAAATACAACCCAATAGTCTTAACTGGCCCAATATGCTATTTGTACAATAAAAGGATATTCTTCCATTATTAAACAATGCCAATATGGGAAAGGTAAAGCTCACTAACCCAAGTGACAAGGTTTTCCTGCCCAGATGGTTGTGACATATCCACAGGCTTCCTTCCTGTCAACAACTCAAGGAGTACAACTCCATAGCTGTAAACATCACTTTTCACTAATAGATGTCCAGTCATGGCATACTCAGGTGCTACATACCTAAACATCAATGACGTTGTCTCTCAATGACCCAGAATAAAATACAGAATAAAATAAATTAAAAAGATTAAGAAGGGATCGTGACTAACCCAAATGTGCCCATCACACGAGTAGAAAGGTAATTTGCTCTGCCTTCAGGTGCCTGTTTTGCAAGTCCAAAATCAGCAACTTTAGCATGAAAGTTGTTCTCAAGCAATATATTGGATGCCTTGAAATCTCTG
>CATIWR010041695.1:0-14494 GCA_949677035.1 Omphalea diandra | reverse complement strand
TTCAAAGCTTCAACTTGACTTTATAAAGTAGTGACTGAGTCAAGATTATACATACTAGCAGGTTTGTTACTCCTTGAATTTGTTTGCCACTGATATTTGTTCATTGCCATCTCCTCAATTAATGCTTGAGCACCTTCTAGTGTCTTATTGTTGAGAGAACCTCCTGTCGCTGCATCTATCATTTGACGAGTCATGTGATTCAATCCATAATAGAATGTCTGAATCTCAACCCAAGTATCCAACCCATGTTGTGGGCACTTCTTCAATAAATCCTTGAAACATTCCCATGTCTCATAAAGTGACTCGAAATCCAATTGAATGAACAATGATATATCATTCCTTAATTTTGTTGAGTTCATAGGTGGAAAATACTTCAATAAGAACTTTTCTATCATCTGGTTCCATGTAGTAATGAACCCTTAGGAAGTGAGTTCAACCACCATTTGGCATTTCCCCTTAATGAAAATGGGAATAACCTTAATGAATGGCATCATCCGTAGCTCCATTGATCTTGATAGTGTTGTATATTTCCAAGAAATAAGCTAGATGAGAATTTGGATCCTCATCTAGCAAACCATCAAACTATACTGACTGCTACACCATTTGAATGATATTAGGCTTTATTTCAAAATTATTGGCTGCAACAGCAGGTTTCACTATGCTTGTTCTAGCAACCATCACAGTGGGTTTCGCGTAGTCAAACATAGTCATTTGACGATCTGCCATGATTACTATCTCTCGATTATGCTCAATCTTTTCTTGATGCTTTTGTCTTAAATTTTGATGAAAAATTCTCTCTATTTCAGGATCTTCAGGTTTTAGCTCAGTTATGTTACTTCGAGTCATAAACTGCTAAAGCCTCTAAAAAGACCATAAACCACAACAAAACTAAAACAACAAGGGTAAAATAGGATGGAAAGAAAAAGAAGAAAAAATTACGAAAGAAAAAAGATGGCTAAATTAATAGATATGAAGTGTTCCTAATATTTTAATCCCCGGTAACGATGCCAAAAACTTGATACGATCCGCTGCTAATACATATAGATCAATTAGGCAAGTGCACCTATCGAGTATAGTATAGCATAAGAGTATCGAGTATTGATCCCTCAAGGATAGTATAGTGTAAGAGTATCAAGTATTGATCTCTCAAGGACTAAAAGTACTAGTATTAGTTGTTTCTCTATTATTTAACCGATAATTTTAAGTGAATTAATTAACTAATAAAATAAAATAATTCAACAAACTAAAATAATGAAAATATAAACTAGAGAGTGGGAAAAAAATGATCAATATGACAAATAGCACTCAGGTATTGAATCCCCCTAAGACTTATTAAGAAATTGATTTTCTGACAATGCAATCTAATTCAATGTCTATGGAACCGTGGAAATTCCTTTACTATATTAAAGTATTTCTCAAGATCACTAACATCTAATTCTAAGTTGATTAATTGGAATCTCTTCCTAATTAAAATGCCTAAAATTGCATTATAGTTCATTAAATTTCACTATTAGATTTGACCCTAATCCAAAAGATTTATGCTATCCTATCTCTAGGGGTATATATTGCCTTAATGTACTATTTAGTCCCTCATTTTTAAAAATTATAATAAAATGTCCCTATCTTTTGACTTCATTGAATTATTTGATCCTTTTGTTAAAATTGTAGTATTTTTTTTTGTTAGTCAACTAATAAAAGTCAATAAATTAATCTGAAAATTATTAAAATATCTAAATTACCCTTATCTTCATTTTTCAACATAAACTCTCTCAATTTTCAACTCATCACCATGTTTTTAAAATAATCTTGCCCTCCACTAGCTTTAAATGAAAGGGAAACCAAAGACCCAAATACAGCCAAGGACTCAAATTTCTTTGCTAATCATTAAATTTCTTTTGTTTTTCCCTTACTAAGGACTTTTTGCTTTCTCTTTTAATTTTGCTTCTCACATCATTGTTTTAAATAAAATCTACTAGAAATCCATTTGATTTTTCATTCTTCTCAATTCCCATCACATTATGCATCTCACATCTCTTGAATCTTGTACTCGAGGGTGTGCACCATGTTGCGATGGTTCGTCGCCTAGGAAAATGGGGCTGAGATACTTTCTCTCTTCCTTTTCTCAAGGGTATAAGCAGGGTTTGTGACTAACACATGAAGGGCAAAATATGCGATGGGGTCTACCAAGAGAGGAGGAGGAGGAGGTGGTCATGGGGATGTGTTAAGTTTACGACCAAATCTTTGTCGTCTTCGTTAAGGTTGTGATTTAATGGTAGTCTTCAAAATCTGATTGCTAGGTTCGAAATTTGATGGTTATGGGTGAGTTTGATTGTTTTCATTGCATAAGGATTTGATTGTTTGTTTTTTGGTTTGGGTTTTGAATGAAAATAATTTTGATTATGATGAGGATTGATTCTTTTAGGTTTTAGGTCTTGATTGTTTTTCATTGTTTTGAGTGTGATGAGAATTGTTTTGATTATTTTTTATTGTTTTACATTGTTGAAGTCTTGGTTTGAGTTTTGATTATTTTGATTTTGATGAGGATCATTTTGATTGTTTTATAGATTCTGAAGTCTTGATTATTTTGATTCTTTCCTTTGATTATTTTGATTGTGATGAGGATTTGATTCAAGATGAGATTTTTGAATGAGTTTGATGGAAGGCTTAGTAAAAACAAAAAATTTAATGCAAAGTTAAGGGTATAATGGATATTTTATATGATTTTAATGGAAAAATTAACAGAATAATGTGCTTGTATAATAGAGTCTAAACATAAGGGTGTTTTAATTTAATTTTTTAAAATGAAGGACTAAATAGTATATTAGAGTAAAACCTATGGGAGGTCAACATATTTAACATATATATATATATAGTAAAAGCCTATAATATGAAAGATAAAATAATAATTTTACATTATTTTTTTACACTTTACTTTTTTTTTTTCAAATAATGAAATAAGGCTTTTTCTATTATTGTTTTTCCCTAATTTCTTATTTTTTCAAACAAAGTAAGACAAACAAGGTTTGCCTTTTATTTCTTTTCTTTTTCTCACCCTTTCTTTCTCAAAGTGTTAGACATAATTATCATCATTAGGTATGAATAGAAGTAGAACTATTATGAAAAGTTGGCATTTGGCAAAATACTAAGGCTCCATCCATATGATAAGTTTGCATCACAATTATAGCAATACATTGGTTATTTCTATATACTCTCTTATAATCGTCTTTTACCTTATATTTGAAAAATTATTTAAAGAAGAAATAAAATAAAGAGAAAAAATAAATTTTATTTTCTCTCTTCATGTTTGGATAAAGAAGAAAGAAGGAAAAATAAATTTATTTTTTTTCTCTTTCAATAGAGAAGTATCAATGGAAAAAATATAAATTCATCATAATTCCTTTTAATCATCATATTTTATTTTAGAGGAAAAATAAAGAGAGAAAAATAAGAGTTATTTTCATTTCTTCCTTATTTTCATTTCATTTCCAAACAATGGAAAGTTGCAATCCATTCTTATTTTTTCTTACTTATTTTGTTTCTTCTCTTATTTTACCTTATTCCAAATAAAAGGTTGGTCTCTGCTTTTTACCTCTTTTTTCTTTACTTGTATGCCCCATTGAAGATAGTTTTGTTAGAACCTTTCTTTCCCATTTTCATCATCACCACAATCTATTTTTCAATATGGATTCACAAATTAAGTACACAATGATGGTAAAATTATGGGCCGAGATTGGATCCTAATGACAAGTGACTCAAGTCAATGTGAAGTTTCTTGATGATCAAAACTTGTTCATCATAAGGAATGAGAAAGGACCTAGTAGAGAAGGGAATGTGCTTACTTCTTGGGTTCAAAAGGGAAGGAGAAATCCTCATTGATTGTAGCCAACTTCTTATGGTTTTGATAATAATGGTAAAATTGTTTTGTTATTGTTGCTAGGTTAGACATTCAGTTGATATCAAATCGAATCAATTAAAATTAAAAAAATTAATTTTAATATAGACTGAATTGAATAAATTTATAAATTGAATCAAATTAAATTGATTTAATCTAATTTAATTATAGTTCAGTTTGAATTGAATTTTTTAAAAAATATTTTTAATACAAATAATAATTATTATAGTAATATATTTCAATATATTTTCAATACAAATATTTAATAAATTTTAATATTTTTAATATAAACAATAAATTTTAAATAGAGTTAAACCATCTTAATTAGATTTAATATAAGTTTAACCTATTTTTCTTTGATTTTAAATAAATAAATTTGATTTAATTAATTTTTCTAAAAATTGAACTAAATTAAATTAACCAAAATTTTTATAAAAAATTGAATCAAATTGAAATTAATTTAATGGATTTTTAATTTTCCAAACATGGAGAAGGGCTAGATACCCTATCTATATTACTTTCTCATTACCTTCTCCTTGTCATAGTGACATATGACATTATTTAAAATATAATTGATAAAATAAGATTTAGGTATTCAATAAAATTTCCCTCGTAGTTAAAAAATATAATAATAATGTCATTTAAATAATGACTCATGCCATATAACAAAAAGAATATAAAGAGAAAGTAATATAAAAAAAAATATCAAAGCAAAAACTGAGACATGAGAGTGTTTCCCTAGAATTTTCTATCGAGGAATAATATCAAGGTTGGTTAACCTCTAGTTTTAGTCCTTTTTGTTAAAGATAAGATCTTCCAGTGTGAGTTAATTACTCATTTCTCTTCCAATTATGTTCCTTTTAATGTGCAAACATTTATTCTCGGTTTAAGGTAGGTAGTTCTCACTTATTATTTCCATCTAACACCAAAAGAGGATTAGTGATTCCTTTAACTAAGCTCTAGTGTTCTATAACATTGTTGTCTATGGAAACTAATACTTTGAAGTCTAATTTACTATCTCAATAAGGAATGGATATACTTAATAGATCCATGTGTACTTTAAAACTCGATAGTTACATTGATGTAGCATATAATGTACTTAATCTTTTTTTAGTAGGTGTTGTGATTAGGGAAAAATTGTATGGTCTAGGCCTCATTAGGAGTGTTCTAAGCAATGCGTGGAACCTCCAAGGTGGATTTAAAGTGGAAAAACTTGCTTCACCAAAGACATTCCTATTTCAATTTTTCTCCGAAAGGGATAAGTAGAGAGTGGTTGATGGGGTTCCATGGAATATATGGAGGAATTTGTTAGTGATGAGAGAATGACAATTAGAGTTATCATTAGAGGACTTAGAATTCTCAAAAGAAAGGTTATAGGTCTATGTATGTGGCCTTCCTTTATACCAAATGACCAAAAAGATTGCAGAAGCAATAGAGAATGCAATATTTAAAGGATTGACACAAACAAATTTTTCAGTGGATAGGTTATCATAATGGAGCTCTACTATAAGAATAAGGGTATGGATAGATATCACAAAGCCATTACCACTAGGGTTCAATAATAAGAGAAATGGAAAAGAAAGAAAGGTCTCTTTTCTCTGCAAGAGATTGCCTTCATTTTGTCAAAAGTGTAGAATTATCAACCATAACACAAAGAGTTGCCCGAATTACATAACAATGGAGTAATATGATGAATTGAACCTAAACAAAAAATGGTATCGACCTTAGATCAGGGTTGAAGTGCAAAATTGGTCTAGATTTGGCTTTAAAAGTCATTTGCAGTCCTTGAGTCACCAAAACAAAAAAAAAGTGTTTAAAATTAAGAGAACAATAATATAGATTAAAAGGTTGGTCAAACCTAAGTCAAAACTCTCTTTTGATATTGACAATATAGATTGAAAGGTTCTAATATCTTACCTAAGTGTTTTGGATGCATAAGTAAATTTAGAATCTCATTGAAAGTTGAATAGAGAAAGAATCAAAATTGTCTCATAAATCGTGATTGCTATTCAAGGAAAAGTGAGACATAATCTCTCAAAAAGGACTCACAGTCAACGTCGTGGTGGGAATTGTGATAACATAACACCTTCAAATGGCCATGGAGGGATTTCAAGCAACTAACCATACCAGGCCATATGTCATAGGATTCATTGGAGGCCTAAATATGATAATAGTGACATCATTGGTAATGACCACGACCAACCTAACTTAAAATCTACAAAACTCTAGTTTGATTTGTGGTAAGCTCAGATTAGTCAACACAACCCTAGTAGTGTATGCGACCTTTAATCCTCCTTTAAGGGATCCAACAATGAGATTTTGAAAGAGCCAATATTAAAGTGCCACTTGTAAGTAGCCATTGGACACAATTGAATATATCGATCGTGATTTAACAAAATCTAAAGCAAAAAATGCATCAAAATTACGACTTACTTGTCTCGACTGTGATTTTATTTAACAAGCATTAAATGTAGGATTTTGCCACCAATTTTAGAGATATGGATATAATTTTGTTTTTTATGACTCTTTGATGGAAGAAACCTATAAATACTCTACCAAATCATTTTAAATGCAAGAGAATATCAATTTATTATGGTCAAACTCTTATAACAACTCTTTCTATCATTAATTCTTTGTAATTGAGTATTAAGGTTTAGTGTGAGCCATTAAACACCATTGAGTTTGAGTTTTAGAGTGATCCTTATAAAGAAAACTCTTGAATAAGTTAAGTGAGAGCCTTGAAAAGAACACTTATGAGATTATATATAAGCCTTGTAAAACACAATTGTTGGTTAGGTGTGAGGTTGTGCAAAACACCATTTAGTGATAGTGAAATACCGAATTAGTGAATTGGGGAGTGGATGTTGGATTTGTTAACACCCAAACTACTATAAATACTTGGTTTCTTCTATTCTCTTACACTTTCTTTTAAACTAAATTCTCTAACTTTGCTTTTAAAATTTAAATTTGGTATTAATTTAATCCTCTCTTCTTGGTGCACAAGGTCTAATAAATGGTATCAAAGCCTAACCTCAATTCAAGCATTAACTATGTGAGAGAAGATCATGACATAAAAAGGAATCTACTCACATCTCAAACCTTTCTTTAAGGGATATGACTATACTCATTGAAAGTATAAAATGGAGATATACCTTGATAGTGATGTGGTGGATTTATGGGACATTGTTACTAAAGAATGGAAGCCTCACACTATAGCAGTGGATGGTACTAAAGAATTACTCCTAAGAGAAGAATAGGTTAAAGCTCATAAGAAGTCAAATGGGAAGAATAAGAGGGCAATGGCCATCCTTTTGAGCTCCATGTCAAGAGAAGAGATTAAAAGAGTCCAACATTATCAAACCGCCCATATAATATGGAAAGCTCTAGAAAACTACCATAAATGTACAACTCTTATGAAATTTAGTAGATTAGAGATGTTTGTAATCAAATGGGAGCTTTTCACAATGAAAGAGAATGAATCAGTGATCGACATGACCAATAGACTTCTAGCCATTATCAATAATATCAAGAAGTATGGAAGAGTTCTCACCAATTATGAGGTAAGAACTAAAATCCTTAAAATGCTTCCTATGGAGAAATTTGGGGTAAGGCTTTGTAGCATCCAAAAGTCCAATAAAGAGATTAGGAAGATGCCAACTGATGTTCTTATTAGAAAACTTCTCACTCATGAGATGGTTCTGAATAAGGTTAAATAAATGAAGAAGATGAAAACTTAAGGAGAAAAAGGTGAAAAGAAGACACTTGCTTTTAAAACTTCAATTAAAGATAAAAAGTGGAAGAAAGCACTAGTGAAAGTGATGAGAGTGAGAAGGAAGACGATGAATTTGCTATAGCTTCAAGGTAGTCCAAAAATCTCATGAAGAGGGTAAAAGAAAGAAGGAACTTCACAAAGACATCATCATCCAACTTAAAGGGAAAATAGAACTTTTATAGAGATGGTGAGAAAAATGCTCTATGAGTACTCTTTTTCTTACTAATTTTAGGTCGATGCCATAAATATCGAATGTTATATTGCCTACCATGTTTTCAAAAGACCCATTTGGAATAAAACCTTTTTGAACAAAACCTTTTAAGTTATGGAATGGTAGAAACCCAAGATTTCATACCTTAAAGTACTTGGTTATAAATGCTACATATTTAATACCAAGGACAACCTTGAAAATTTTGCCTCAAAAACCGATGAAGGAATTTTTCTTGGTTATTCCACCTCTATCACGACCTATAAGTTCTTCAACAAAAAGTTGATCATAGTTGAAGAGTCCATGAATGTTGTGCTTGACGAGTCTAGTAGACTTTATCTTAGGACAAGTTTTTTTTATTAATGATCTTGTAGGTGATTTTAAAAAGCTGGACCCAAACTCAACACCTAAAGAAAATGTGATTGATATTGAGGATCATAAGCCACCATAAGTGAAAGAGCAAGCTCAACCCAAAAAAAAAAAAAAAAAAAAGAGAACTAAGCTCAAGAACTCCCTAAAGATTAGAGGTATTCTAAGGATTATCCCAAAGATATAATTATTGGTGAAACATCAAAGGGAGTATATATTAGAGCTCAGTTACATGCATTATATAATAATCTTGCTTTTACTTCTCAAATTGAGCCAAATTCAATTGATGAGGTTCTTAATGATGAGAGTTGGGTGACCGCTATGTAAAAGGAACTCAATCGATTTGAAAAGAATAAAGTTTATAAACTTGTCCCTAAGCCTAAGGAACACCTAATTGTAGGTTATAAATGAGTGTTTAGGAACAAATTAGATGAGTTAGATTTCATCACTATAAATAAAACTAGACTAGTTTCAAAGGTTACAACCAAAAGGAATGCACTGACTATGATGATGAAATTTTTACACTTATTGCAAGGTTAGATGCCATTAAAATTCTTTTAGCATTTACATGTCATATGAATTTTAGACTATTTCAAATGGATATGAAAAATGTATTCTTAAATGGTTTCATCGAGGATAAAGTTTACATTGAACAACCTTTTGGTTTTAAATCTCACGATTTTCCTAACCATTTTTTAAATTAACAAAGGCCTTATATGGTTTGAAGCAAGGTTCAAGAGCTTGATATGAAAGGCTTAGTTTATTTCTTTTGAAAATTGAGTTTGAAAAAGGCAAGGTTGACACTACATTATTTGAGAAAAGTTATCACAAGGATACACTTATTGTGCAAATTTATGTTGATGACATAATATTTAGTGCTACTAATGAATCTCTATGAGGAATTTGCTAAGTGCATTACTAAAGAATTTAAGATGAGCATGATGGGTGAGCTCAAGTTTTTCCTTATTCTTCAATCAAGCAAACTAAATAGGGCATCTTCATTAATCAAATGAAATACACTAAAAAACTTCTCAAGAGATTGGGCATGGAAGGATGTAACTAAGACTCCAATGAGTACATCAATCAATCTTGACAAAGATGAATCAGGTAAGCCCACTAATGAAAAGAAGTATAAAGGTATGATTGGTTTTCTCCTCTATCTTACCACTTCTAGATCTGATATTATGTATAGTGTTTGCTTGTGTGCTGGGTTTCAATCTTTTCCAAAGGAATCACATTTGCATGCTGTTAAAAGGATTTTAAAATATTTGCATGGTACACTACATCTAGGACTTTGGTATCCTAGAAATTTGTCATTTAATCTTTTTTGATATTCTGATGCAGATTATGCCAGTATTTTGTTGGATAAAAAGAGCACTTTTGGACCTTGCCAATTTCTTGGTAAATGTTTAGTTTCTTGATTTAGCGAGAAGCAATTTTTAGTTGCCTTATCCACTATTGAAGTGAAATATGTGACTACAAGTTTTTGTTGCACCCAAGTTCTTTAGATGAAACAACAACTTAAGGATTATGACAAAGATGTTTATCACATTCTCCATAAATGTGATAGCACAAGTGTAATAAATATTTCTAAGAATCTCATTGAACACTCAAGAAGCAAGCATATTGACATTAGGAATCCATTTCTAAGAGGTCATATGCAAAATGGTAATGTGGTATTTAAATTTATTAACACCAATCACCAACTTATCGATATTTTTACTAAACCCTTTAATGAAGAAATGATGATCTTTTTCAAGAGGGAACTTAGGATGCATGATTGAAACTCCTTCTAATGGTGAAAATGAATATCATAGTGTGCATATATTATTAATGATTGATACTTATTGACTATTTAACATGCTTAATTTGTGTTTATTAATGATTTATTGTGTTTGTCAGGTTAGATGAGTCAATTCATTGTGCACTTGAACTTTTCCATGTTCAATTGCATAAATTGATCATCAAGATATCAAATAAAGATCACACTAGGATTGGGCCATTTGTTTAAAATTTCATTTCTAAAATGTTTTTCAAATTTGACCACTAAATCGCAATTAAGACCACAAGTTGCGGTCGCTACTTTAAAGTCAATTTGGTTTTCAAAGTCTTTCATTATTCGCGCTCATGACCTAAAGTTACTACTGCAATTATTTAAATTTCAAAATTTCAAATTGTTACCCTTTCACCCTTTTAAGACTTTTTTTTAACCATTACTCACATTTTTGGAATATCATAGTCACGAGATGAAGTTTGTGAATGTGACTTAAGGGCAGCCAATGGACATTAAACACAAGTTCTCTAAACAGTATAACCACCCCATAAATGCATTTTTAGCCATTTTCTTCCATTTTGAACTCATTTTCTGCCTATTTAAACTCCATAAACTCTTTCCCTTTTACTTTTTGCCTTATCTCTCATTCAAACTTTCATTTTTCTCTTAACTCTTCTTCTCCCTTCATTCTATTCCATCTTTCTCTTCAATGGCTTCCAAGAAAATACTACAAGTCAAAAAAAGGCAAGGGAATAGCCCAATCTTCATCCACTCTTCCTAGAACCTCCCTTCCTTTACATATGATGAAAGGGGTTACAAGAAAGGAAAAGGAAAAATATAAAGCCAATAAAAAGAAGATGATCCAATGTAATAAGATTCCTTTAGAATTTCTTCTCACTGTTTTTAACCTAGATAAAGAAAATAAGGGTTGTTTGAATAAGTTAGGATGGATTCAATTCATCTATCATGAAGAATCGAGGCATGAAGACATTGTGTGAGAGTTCATTTACACAATGCAAGTGAGAAAAGATGTTTCTTTTCCAGCAGGTATGTTTGGTTTGATGTTTAGATGATTTGGCAAAGAGTTTTTCATCACCTATCCTCAATTGTGTTCCTTTTTTCAATTTCTAAAATGAGGAGAACACCCACTCTAATTTCTCTTCCATGAATTTCATATTTTTTGAATTTTGGACTGAAATCTTCATTCAAAAATGGCATGAACCAAAGAAATCCTTGGCCAAAAACATCAAAACCCTACTTATTTGGCTTCTTCATTACATCATCACCTTTTCCATTAATGCAATGGGTGATGACAATGAAAAAGTCTTCCAAAAAGACTTATCCTTCCTCTAATGCCTTCTCCTACACAAGCCTATACAAATAGGCCACTACTTCATCAATCAATTAGAACATATGAGCTAAAAGCCTAGGTGTCACTTTCCCCTACCCTCTCATGTTACTACCATTTATAGGCATGTGGGAGCTTCGACTCTAGAAATTGAAGCACAAATGAGCCCCATTCATCTTCCTCATACCAATTTTTTTAACATAACCCATCTCTTTAGTGCCAAGGCAATCAAACTAAACATACATCAATACTTAGTACATGTTCAAGGAGATGTATCACATGAGGAACTACGATAGGAGTCATTTTAGCATGTATTTAAGATTAGAAATTATGAGTTTTCCTTATTTTTATAATGTTTTATTTTGGAATAAGTTAATTTTTTGTCTCTTTTATGTCGCACAAGAATATCTTAAAAAGGAGTTAAACTGTAGTTTTTAGTATTGTTACATAGGCTATTACATGGTCCATACATTGGACCATATAAAGATGCAGAGTTGATCTATCAGCAAAGTAGAATAGTGTAAATAGTTAAGTGCATGGGCTATTGCATGGCTTATGCATTGGGCCATGCAAAATGTTAAATCTATAATTAAAAAATGCAAATTGTAGGCTGATTTTTAATGAGATTTGACCTACTTGGATAGAGATTCCTAGATGACAAAAAAATAGATTTTTAGGAGAGAAAAGTGGATCTACATCTACACCAAATAAAAAGTAGATTTTGTGAAGATTTAAAGGCGTTCTCTTTTGGGGTTTTTCATTGAATTTGTTTAGCAAGACATTTTTCTTTGGGAAATTCTTCTACTTAAGTCAATGGTTTTCTTCTTTTTTGTTTCTTTTTCTTCTTTTTGGATGAACTAATTCTTCAATTCTAGGGATTATGGTGAAAGCCTAACATTTATTTCATGAATCTATGAAGTGATTTTGTTTCAATTGTGTTAGGTGTCGTGATTTAATATGTTTAAGCTTAATTGATATTACATGTATGAATGATTGCATATGTGCAATGTTTGAGATTTTAGATATTGAAGCAATAGTGGAAGTCTAGGGTTAGTCCTAACATATTAAACTAGGAGATTAAGACCACGAGAGTAGACTTGCTTTCTAAAGATATTCAATGATTATTCACGAAGGTTAATGCATTGTTATTGAATTTTGTAACCATGAGAGTAGGCATAATTTCAGTAATAGTAGACTCAATATTGGTCGAGAGAGATTATTAGGTAATTTATGAAAATTCATCTTCAAGCACAACTTAATCTTAATTGAAACAATTCTTTTGATATATTTATGAAATTGTATTATAGTGAACTCGAATTCCCCAAAAATCATTATCATAAAAGATTCTTTTAATTTAATTTCAATTTTATTTAATTATTTTTATAATATTAGTTTTTATTTATTATCCTTTCATTATTTGATTGCTAGATAATAGGAAAATTTAGTTCTTTGGTACTTGTAAAACAATCCTTTTAGGAATGATCTCTACTTATTATTGTATTACTTGAGCGATTTGTGTACTTTACAAGGGTTTTACATATACAACAAACCACCAGAAGACTCTAAGGTAAGATAAAAAAACATCCACTTTTGCCAAATTATCTTCTAAACCTTTTTATTCTGTTAGTAAGTCTCAAGGTTATTGAAGAAAGTTCTTAAGAGGCTTAACTTTCTTCAACACCTCCACAGAGACATAGTGGAGATCCAAGAGAAGCTTATAAGCCTTGTCACCTTCTTGATTTTCCCTTTTTTGAGGATGAAATTAAGGAAGAAACACCTCAAGCACCACCAATTGAAGAACAAACTCAAGCACAAAGAAATGATGAAGAAGAAGAAAGAGATGATGAAGACTTTAAAGATAAAGATGATGATGATGATGATAACTCTTCAAATTTCTAGATTTTTTCTATTTTCATCTCATCTTATTTCTCTTTATTTTGTGTTTTCATTTTTAGGCCTTTTGTAATGTGATCAAACATGCCAATTATTTGAAATTTTGTGTATTGCCTATCATTGTTTTCCTAATGAAATGAATGTTTAGTTTCTATCTTCATTGGTTGATTTGTGCCTTAAAGTGCTTTAATTATGACTAGTTTCGCTTGAAGCATTGAATAGTTTCTCTCTTTTTGATTTTGCCAAAAGGAGGGAAGTTATATGTAAAGTATATGCAAAGATAATATTGACTTGATCTATATCAATAAAGAGACAAATAAATAGAAAGGCAAGATAAAATTGGTTCTTTAAGTAATTAAGGGGGAGTATAAATTAAAGGGGAGCATTCATTCAACATTGTTATCTATATACTTAATATGATCAAAACTAATCATGATACATATTTATTCTTTGCATAATACAATCTAGGTTGTCAAAATAAAAAAAAAAAAAGTGAGATTTTTGGACTAAATGGTCAAACCTAAGTCAAAACTCTCTTTTAATCTTGATAACATAGATTGAAAGATTCCAACATCTTATCTAAATGTTTGGGATACAAAATTAAAGTTAGAATATTTTTAGAAGTTAAATGGAGAAAGAATCATAATTGTCACACAAATCATGATCGTAATAAGCAAGTAGTAACTACTATTCAAGGAAAAGTGAGACACAAAATGTTTAGAAGGTTTCATTGTCTAAGTTGCAATGGGAATTGCGATAGCTACCTTTAAATAACTGTGGGGGAATTTCAAACAACCAATCAGACCAAGCCACGTGTCATAGGATTAGTTAGAGGTTCAAAGATCATGATAATGAGCTCACTAATAATGACTGTAACCAGCCTAACTCAATATCTCCAAATCTCCAATTTGATTTGATATAAATAGTAATGGTTAGATTAGCCAGTGCGACCCTAGTAGCGCTCACGACAAAGGAATAACACCTGTATCCTTCAATCCTCTTTAGAGGGATCTAAAGGCTAGATTTTTGGAAGAGCTAATGTTGAAGTGTAACATCCCTATCCCTATTCATTGGCATTATCACATGAATATATTCATTGCACAAATGATATGAAATCACATATGAGCATATGCACTATATCAAATGATATGAAATCTCACATGAACATATGCACAGGATAAATAATCATTAGACATGTGAATTGTAAAAACACGACAATGACAATGGCACCATTGCAT
>CATIWR010041673.1:0-31870 GCA_949677035.1 Omphalea diandra | reverse complement strand
ATTGTTATACTTGCAATGTATCTTGATGATATTTGATTATGGATTATGCCATGAGGATTTGATTATTGTTTTTATTCACTGAGTCGCGACTCACCAAATCGCAATTATTTTTCAGATACTGAAGCATAGACTTTGGACACTTTGGTAGTTTTGCATAGAGACACATGGAACACAAGTCATCGGCTAAATTCCAACTCTCTCTCTCCTTGCATCATGTACATACATTTAATAGGAACTAGTTATAGTCACTAGTCCTGACATTAGTTAACACATGTGTACATTAAATACATATGGGATTATATATGTATGATGAATAAACCTTAATGTGTATGCATTTTCGAACATGAAATTCCATGATTTGCAATTGAAGACAATAGTTACAATTGGTGGTATCAGAGGATTCAAGCACACGCGGGGCAGACATGCAAATCCCGGTGCGGGGCTAACGGGCAAATCCCGGATGTTGAGTGCTCTGATAGGTACCAATTGTAGCATTACAGATTGTGGTAGCAAATAAAAAAATGCTAACATTTAGTGGTATCAATTGGTCGTTACATTTATTGGTATCAGAGCAATATGAGTTCTATCAAATATGAATACGGTCATTACAGTTTATTGGTATCATAGCAAATATGAATACTGTCATCACATGAGCTGCCCAAGTGTTACTCCTAAAAAGGAAAAGAGTGATGAAAGGAGAAATGAGGATTTTCTCTTTGCCTAATGTGTAAATAATTATACCATCTTTTAGACATATGGGTAATCTAGTTAGGTTAGTGCAACCCAGTCTGTGACCATGACACGACAGTCAAGAATGGTGACAAACATCTATTGTAAAGGAGTGATCTCTATATCTTTGAAATGAAAGGTGCGGGTAGTAGAATCCCATAAGTCAAAAGCTACCCATAGGAAATAGATACCAAGGTGAATAGAAGAGAGGTAGCGAAAAGCTAAAAGACCCACCCATAAGCGAGAAGGGCAAGTTCAGAGTGGGTATTTATAGAAGAAGACTAGGCTTTCAAGGTTATACAACCTCTTATCAAGATTGTACAACCCCTAACCAGGTTTGTACAACCTTATAATTGGGTTATACAGACCTCATCTTGGGTTGTACAGCCCTTAATTCCTAAAAAGGTTTAGGCAACCTCTCTCTTATACTATGCACTTATAGTGACCTTTGCACCTGTTGTGTAAGACATGTATGTAAAAAAAATGATAATGCACATTAAGAGGCACACAATTGAGGCCAAAATTATGTTTCTATTTTAAAAAATAAAAACATTAAAGTTTGATCATAAATAGAGGTAGTTTTACCTCAATTTGTCCTAAAAAGTCCTAAGCAAGCATCCTAAATATAGGGCTTTCAAATTGCCTAATAAATTGTACAACTGTCCAAAATATCCATCAAATGTCTTATATTAAAATGGAAGAAAAGAGAAAATGTCCTAAGTAACTAAATAGGGAAATGGTGACATCACGACTCAACTATCTTCACTTCTAGAGGAAATTGCTTTGGAATCCTTGGTCTCGCCATCCGTCGCCATATACTCGTGCTCCACAGTTGCCTGAGCCAAAGTCTCAATCTCTACCTTTTCCTCAGCCAAATACTAATCATTCTATTTGATTTCACAGTTCATGTGCTAAATTGTCTCTTGTATGAAACACAAGGGTTAAGATGAATGGGACACAAAACATACAAACATAAATAATAAGCATGCATGCATGTATTGTTTTTGTTTTATTTTACATGCATGTATTGTTTTTGTTTTATTTTAACCTGCATAGAGTACGTCTATTGCATCATCTAAAGCATCATGACCCTTTTCAAGGTAGCTATCAAATCGACCACAGCTTCAACTTGCACACAAAAATCTGCTAAAAGAAGAGAGAATCATTCTCAAAAATAAAACTCACATCATAGCTAAGGTATAAGGAGACAAAAAAGATAATATTGTCGTGGGTGGCCTCAATTGGTTCAAATGTATAACCAGACCTACTGATCCACAGCGACATCATAAACCTAGTCAATAAAGTCATGCAAGACTCCACTAGGCTATCTGGCATGAAAGTTAGGTCACTAACCACTACGGGTTTTATGGCTCCTAAATCCAATCCATTGGCCCATTTGCAACC
Source organism: Omphalea diandra (assembly GCA_949677035.1). Lineage (NCBI taxonomy): Eukaryota > Viridiplantae > Streptophyta > Magnoliopsida > Malpighiales > Euphorbiaceae > Omphalea > Omphalea diandra. The sequence continues at coordinate 29,737 of CATIWR010041673.1, read as the reverse complement.
CCGAATAATAATAGCGTCAAACGCAGAAACAAGAGCTGCAGACCTTCGAGTAGCTTGTGTAGTGATGCCTCAACTCCCATGCTTTAGAATGATCCACTCATCAGACGTGTGCTAACGAAATGTTTGAATAAGCATCTCTAACCAAGGAAGAGTCCCCATGAGAGCTCCAACCATCCATGACTTGTAAGAATATTGGCAGAAGATGGCTACTCTACTGGAAAATAGAATAGTACTATAGTAAGCTCTACCACCATCAAGGTTTCTCCCCTAGAATAAGCTCAAAGGAAAGTACTATAGGATAGGTCGCTCATTCAGGCCCTTATGCTAATGAAAGATGTCTTATCCTAAGTATCACTCTTGAATGGAATGCCCCACCAACAAATAATGGCATAAGAGATGGCCTTTGCCTCAGCCACCTCTAGAGGCCACATCTCCATGGGACTCCTCCAATCGAGGCACAATAGAAATAAAAATGGAAAGCCACTATAAGTGAAAAACCAAGTAAAAAAATATAAATAATCGTAACTGACACAATTTTATCTATGTACGGAGAAGTATCTGGTTAAGAGTAATCACGTTTAGGTGAGTGTACCTAACAATGACAAACGACTCCGTATAAGACACAACACTTCACTACGAGAAGCGAGGATAACCACCATCTATGTCATCCTTAAGGTCAAGCCTCTCTAGCAAGAGTAGCTCAACGCCACATGCCTATCAATAAAGATAGCATAAGTCTCAAAGTAATCAAATAGAAATAAAATCGCAAAAAAAAAAAGAAGGATTGAGAGATACTTATGATGAGAACCCTTTACGCACCACACATATACCTCATACCTCAGGAGAATCTAAAGATACGCTAATGCCACAGACCTCCAATCTAAGTAGTGTAGTAGGCTCAACTCCTCCAAGACTAGCACCAAACAAAGCTCAGCCATGTTAATGGCGCTTAAGAATGAGACTCCTAATAGTGTGTATAGTAGAAAATAATGCTTGTGTTGGTCAATAACCTTATCAGAGTTGTCGTTGGTGACCTAGGGTACGCTAGTTCATATGCTAGACCTCACTACAATCCAACTCTCCTTGAGTAGGGGAATGCAACCTAAAACCCTGAGCAAGTAGTCCCTCTGAAGCACTAACTCAAACACCCTCAAATTTGTGGGTAAGGGAATACCCACGAATCTCAATTTGGTTAAGAAAGTGAAGTCTATAGGTGTGATCATCACCTTGCTGATCAAGGGAAGATGGAAGATATGAGTCGTGTCCATCCACTGCTCTAGCAGTGTGTGCATCATTATTTGATCGACCTTTGGCATTGCATCCTGTGGCATCAACAAAAAGGTCCAAATCCTCATACCTTCCAAATAGGCCACAACTTAGAGATGCAGTGTCCGACCCCACTCCCCAGCAAGACCCGCATTCGCGCCGCCTTCTATAATGTGACAATGCCTTGCAATAAAAAGGGAAAAAACTGAAAGGGGGAATAAATAATGGAAAATACTTATAAGTATGTTTTTTTGCATAATTATCGAGGTAAGAGAATAAAAGAATCAGAGAGGTCTGAATTTAAAGGCAAGCAAACAACAAGTTCTAGTCAGTAAGGTCTAATTACAAGCTCTGAGGAAGTTTTGAAAATAATTTCCTTAAAAAAAATTCACTTAGTACTTACAAACAAAGCATTGAAAGACAGGAAAGGCGACAGACTAGATGAATAAATTATTTATAATCCCAAGTATGTATTCTAATTTTTCATAGGTTATTCTATTAATTAATTTTAATCATTCCTTATGCAAATCACAAAATAGGTCTATAGTGAATACAAATTTAGGCAATATACTAGATAGGCAGAAAATAAATTTCACTAAAAATAATGGGTGAGTGTCTTGGACATTATTCCTAAATAAGCTAACCTAATGTTTGAAGGCAAAAAGAAAATTTTGACACAACCTTTAAAATCTATAGTGGTAAGATAAACGAAAAATAAAATACATTAAGAAAAAAAGGAAAAGAACGCCTACTGCAGTCGAGGCTGCTCCTGTAAGTTGACAGTACAAAGTTAAAGACCGTAAGTGTGTCGCCAATTGGAAGAAAGCCAGGTGGGACCATCTATGCAGTCGTCCCCTTAAATGGGCTCATCCGTGTTGTCCCCCATTAAGATCGCAGCTGCTTTAGGGCATCCACGGCTATGATGTCCTCATCAAGAAACTTTTCCTGGACATCAAACATCTCATCGTCATGGTACTTGCCCATGATAATCGCTCGAAAAGCTAAAGGAGCCTAAAAACTAAGTTTGAAGTTTTAATAGAGAAAAGGAAGAGAGAGAGAGGAATAGCGTAAATGAAGAAGGTTGCTTTTAAAGGGGTTTATATAGTGGACCAAGGTTATATAGCCTGGCTAGTTTGTTTAAACCTGTGGTCTACACAACCATACCTTAGGTTGTACCGCCCTTTTGAGATAAGTCAGTACGAGATGGGCCTTATAAGCCCACTTCCCCTTTTAACCCATCAAACCTTATTCCCCTATGGCCCACCAAGACCAACCTAGCCTTTTTTCATGCTCAATTATACCAAATTTACCAAAATACCCCTAGTTTCCCAAAGAGCCCTAGGGCACTAAATTTACTAAAAATACCCATAACTTCCCAAAGAACCCAAAGCATTAATTTAGTAAAATACACCTAACTTCTCAAAGAGCCCATGGTGCTAAATTTACCAAAATACCCCTAGCTTCCTAAAGAGCCTTAGTGCACTAAATTTACCAAAATACCCTAGCTTCCCAACCAGCCTTAGAGCACTAAATTTATCAAAATACCCCTAGCCTCCCAAAAAGTCCTAGAGAGGCCAAATTACCAAAATGCCCTTATTGCTTTTAGAACACCTACAAAACACCATGATCTTCTTAATTTAATTTAAGCGACCAAAATACCCTTCAATGACAAACTTGCCCTTCACAGGCCTTAACAATATTCATAAGAAGAACTACTTTTGTAACGACCATATTCATATTTGCTCTGATACCAATAAATGTAACGACCACTTATGTTTACAAATCATGTTGCTCTGATACCAGTTTTCTTTTTTTTTTTCCACAATCTGTAATGCTACAATTGGTACCCATCAAAGCACTCAACATCTGGGATTTGCCCGTCGGCCCTGCAATGTCATACACATCAGGATTTGCACGTCTGCCCCGCGTATGCTTGAGCCCTCTCTGATACCAAAACTGTAACATTTAAATTCATTTGTCACACCAATAACTGTGACATCCATTGTTCTCATTTGTAAATCAGCTTTGATACCACGAATTGTAACATCACAATGTGGCTACAGCTAGTATCTATCAGAGCACTCAACATCTGGGATTTGCCCGTCGGCCCCGCGATGTCATACACATCTGGATTTACACATCTGCCCTCTATGTGCTTGAATCCTCTGATACCACCAATTGTAACTATCGTCTTTAGTTGCAAATCATGGCATTTCATGTTCAAAAATGCATACACATTAAAGTTTATTCATCATATATATATAATCCCATATGTATTTAATGTACATATGTGTTAACTAATGTCAGGACCAGTGACCATGACTAGTTCCTATCAAATGTATGTACATGACACAAGGAGAGAGAGTTAGAATTCAGCCGACGACCTGTGTTCCATGTGTCTTTATGTAAGACTTTACGCATCAAAATGTCCAAACTCTTTGCTTCAGTATCTGAAAAATAATTGTGATTTAGTGAGTCGCGACTCAGTGAATAAAAACAATAATAAAATCCTCATGGCATAATCCATAATCAAATATCATCAAGATACATTGTAAGTATAATAATTGACTATGCAAGTGCAAATGCAATAGCTTTGTTTTTGTCGTGACCGAGCAAGGAAAACATTGCTCCCGGGATATTCATGTGGTTCATGTAACATATGATTTGGGACCTATTGGTCCATCTTCCTGTAATTCATTTGCAAGTGTTTAACAAGTTGGTCACAACGCTCTTTTTAGTTCCATATGCAAGTGCTTATTCACAAATGATATGCCAAGTAATCGTTAAGAGCATTTGATTCTCACTTGGCATGTATTCCCATGTAACATGCAACAATTCAATCATATATACATGTAATAGAACATAATCATATTATTTCCATGTAACATGTAACAATTCAATCATTCTCACTTGACTTATATTTTCATGTAACATGTAACAATTTAATCATTCATACATGTAATAGAACATAATCATATCATCCAATTATCACATACACCTATTGAATCCAATTATGATTTTTACTCACACACATTGAATCCAATTATTGTTTCTACTCACCTTTGATGTTACTAACCTTTACACTAGGTTTGGTTCTCTCTCTAGGACTTCCTCAATTATACCAAACCTAATCTCTAATGGGTAAAGATGAAATCGGTCTTCTAATTAACTCAAATTAGGTTTATATTTTACCTTTCTTAGATTCTTGTCATAACTAATGTCGAGTGGTGACTCCATATTTCTTAGTGATGGTACTAATGTATTGTCTCATTTGGTCCCCCAGTGACCTCCATTTTGGACTAAAGGCTTTGAAATTGTACAGAGTCTAAAAGGGATACCCTATTGATCAAAGTGTTTGTCACATTTTGAGGTCATTACCAATGTAAAGACCCTCATCCTCTCGATCTTTTGTTGATCTATAAAAGGAAGCAATTGCAAGCAATATTCCACTTGTTCGAGTGCAAATCGATGAAGCGCACATAAACGGGCCTAAAAATATGCCAACAAAGCCATTAATCACACTTAAATCTAGGGAACTATGTTATGTTGAAGAAAGGGTGATACAGGTATTTATGGAAAATTGCTTATAGTATTATGATATGTAGAGGTACTTGAAAAATGGTATATATCCTGAATGGGCAAAGAAGAAGGATAGAAATGTAATACAAAGATTGGCATTATAGGTCATGTTTTATGATGACATGGTATACAAGTGACTACTAGATGGGGTTTATTCAAAGTGTTTGATAGAGGAGGAAGCCAATAAGATGATGGAAGAAGTACATGCAGGGGTTTATGGTTCTCACATAAATGGAATGATTTTTGCTAGGGAAGTTTTAAAGATTGGGTATTATTAGACAACCATGGAGCAAAATTATATCAAGATTGTGATGTTAGGTTCATGGCAACCTAAATCTTTTGTATTTAGCAGAACTTGACTACATTTTGGCCATTCATAACATGGGTCATTGATGTGGTTAAAGAAGTCAAACTAGCTTTTACAAGGGGGCATATGTATATTATAGTGGCGGTGGATTACTTTTGAAAATGATTAAAAGCAAAATCCTAAGGAAAGCTGAGGGCAAAGCAAATGGTCTAATTCATAGAGAAAAATCTCCTCTATTATTATGGAGTGCCTCACCACATTGTGACAGATAATGGGGTGCATTTCAAGCCAAGGTAAGAACAATCCTAGAAAAATACAAAGTGACCCATCATAAGTCATCACCTTATATACCGCAAGTGAATGGAGAAGTTAAGGTAGCTAATAAGAATTTTAAGAATATCCTCACTATGATGGTCAAAACTTATAACGATTAGTCAAAGAAATTGCCCTTTACATTGTAGGGGTATTAAACCATAGCTAGAACATCGATAGGGACGGCACGTACTCTTTGGTATATGGAATGAAAGTGGTGCTACCTATAAAAATGGAGATGAAATCCCTTTGAGTGTGTTTAAGGTGAAGATTCTCAAATATTAGTAGATAAGAAACTAGTTTAAACAACTTGTTTTATTAGATGAGAAGATATTGAAAGCTCTATACCACATTCAACTATTCAATGTTAAGATGGCACGCACTTTTAACAAAAGTTTTAAGATAACCAAAATAAAGATTGATTATTTAGTGTTGAAGGTAATGCAATTGTAAACTCAAGATCTCTAGGCGAATTGATAAGTTCCCTGTATGGTTTGATAGATATATTCAGGTGGCGCTATAAAACTATCGAACATGGATCAAAATGAATTTTTTGAATCAGTAAACCAAGATAGATAAAATGAAGTTTGTGTAAAGAGGTGAAAAAAAATGAGCTTGCTAAGTTGAAAATCCCAAAGGGCAGCTTAGATAAAAATTATGGCACATGAAAAAAGAAAAAAAAAAGAAAAAAAAGAGATAAGCTTGCTATGAGAAACCATCACATCAAAGGCATTAATCGAGACAATTGGATGATCTAGTGTGCCAATGTTAATGATTTGTGATAAGCATAATATCAAAAGAAACACATTTGCATAATAAAAGTAATATTTCTCAAACATTTCTTTAGGGTAAATGAAATTCAAGAAGTTCTTCCTCAATATGCCCATTATTGTTATGAATGCTTTGATGAGATCAAAAAATCCTATGTCTTTAGCTTCATACAAACAAGCCTTAAAGTCAGCATCATTAAAGGCAAATGCCTCAACCAGAAAGATATGATAGATGTAATCATCAGCCAAGGTGACCTCCACTTTATCCATAAAACATTGAGTTAGAGGTCTCTCGTTGAAGGTAAGAAAAAAGCCATTATATCCTATGTAGCTCTGAATTGATGACAAAATATGGCTAGATCATAGAAAATATTAAATGACAAAGTTAAAATGATAATGCACCCTCTATATGTCTGTAGAGTAATCCCAATTAGTCTCCACAAAGGACATGTCCAACAAATGTCAGAATCGAAAATATAAAAAAGCCACTCAGCCCATTTAGCTCTAATAAAAATAGCTTTTGACAAACAGTGATTTGAGTGTTATTGTGGAAAGTAGCGTTACACGTCCATAATCGAAGCCTCTAGCAAATCTAGTTTCCCCTACAGCTATATTTGAAAAGTAAAAGAAAGAAAAAATATATGAAAATGAAAATGAGAGAAAAAAGAAAAGCTCATTAAGTTGAAAACCCAAGAGGGCAGCCAAAGTGAGAATGAGTAGCCTACTAGACCAAAAATCAACAAAGAAAATTTGGGCAAAAGTGAGGGTAAGAAAATAAAAATAAAAATAAAGAAGAAAAGAGAGAAAAATGGAAAATAAAATAAAAATAAAAAGCTATAAAGGAAACCTATACCTGAAGCAATAATGGATTCCTAGTGAAAGACTTATAGATGCCTAGTGACACCTTATCCAAGCCCATAATGGTTTCATAAGCAATCATGAGAACCGAGGTTTCCCCTAACTCATTTCCCTCAATGAGAGGCAAGCCTCACAAGTCAATTTTTTTGCCATCTCTTTATAACAAAAACTCTTCCATCAAAAATAATGCCCAGAATACAGGTTTATGTTGCCCTGCGTGGCCTTTAAAAGAATGAAGATGTAAGAACCTTCTCTTATCCCAAAGTGTATGTGGGTACTTCATTATAGCGCAAGTTGAATAACTTCATCATCTTTTGGATATGCGAGTAATCTAAGCATGGTAGTATGATCCGATCTACCCCAATAATTAATAGTGAAGAATGACACCAAATTCCTTAAATAGCATATTTTAGTTTTTCCAAAGTGGAAAGTATGGGTGATTAGATCCAATAAAGCATAAGTTGCCCAAAGCAAATCCTTATTTATCTAAGCAATGAAAGGTAATGAAGAGCCTTGAAACTCACTTAAGGTATATTAGACTAATTTTAAGATAGGAGTAACTTTAGAAAAGCTTTAACCATGTTGAAAATGTGAAAATGATAGGTTTAGGCATGAAAATTGAGGATAAGGGCTTTATAGAAGAGAGAGAAGGTGATTGGTGCATGATAGCTATGAATAATATAGATGGATATACAACCTGCTTAAGTAATTTGTACAAGTGAATAAAAATCTATACAGATGAATAATAGTCTATACAGACAACCTAGTGGTCTATACAAACCATTTTTCTTATAATTTTTATAATAGAATCCAATTTGTGTTATGGGCATCTGAATTATTCCATACTTGTTTAAAGAGGCACATACATACATAAATGAGTAGAATTCACACAAACACTCATTCAAGTAATAAATAGAGTACCATAAAGAAAAATGTCCATCCATTTTTAGTAAGAAAAAGGCAAAAGTTTGAGAAAATAGAGGCATGTTCACCTCAAAGAATACTCTAAGCTCTTAAATATCAAAATTTAACATGCATAAGAACAAAGTGGATCAAAAATTTGCCCAATAATTGTACTATAATGCTAAAGCAACAGATAATTCTGAAAACTAACGAAAGGAAGAAAATCTTAAGGCCTAAGAAGGGGCAGTGGAAATTAACTTAATCCTCATTGAAGGTACCCATATTACTCTCAAACTTTGTAGGCATATGTTGCTCCATTTGCTCCATCTAAGCTCATAGGTTCGATAGCCCATTCTTGGTCTCCCAAAGCTCTTTGGCCTAACACTAGACCACCTCTTATAATACACATAAGGGTTAGGATCGTTAGGTTAAAAATGCACACATTAATATGAATATAATCACACATACATAATTTACATTATTACTAACCTATACCTTATGGGTTTGTTATGTGATGACTCTCTTTAGTGTGACAATGAGGTCAAACATAGCCTCAATGTCGATGCAAGAAATCTATAGAAAAGAAACAAAGTCAATAAATATAGCAAAAGTTAACAAAATAAAAGCAAAGAATAATGGTACTTATATGGGTTGTGTATGTTGGCTTGAATGTACTCATCAATCAAGTAATCTTTAGAGCCATCATAGATCTGGTCAGGAAGGCCACATATGTCACTACTAGGCTATCATGAAATACGTCTTGCTCCCCCACCATGATAGGCTATAGGTCGTATGCTTCAACAACATGAACTCCTTATGGCTCATAGCCATAGAAGCGAGCTCTGTGGGCCAACTATCAGAATGGGCTGTCATGTCTTAAGCACTACGGTGTAGCACTGTCCTTATATGTGCCTCAGGGTAAGGGAAAGCCTTTATGTGTGCCACATTCATCAAAACTATCCCTATCAAAGCCTTAACCATTTAGGCTTAGTATCCCACATCGCTTACTACGAATTGCTCCTTAGGTCTCCATGTTAAAGCTAATCTATAATCATTGACTTTCAAATTGCCTACCTAAAACATGTTAAAGGGAGGGTGCTAGGGCATTAATTGAGCATCTCCTACCAAAGCAGCACCTTCTCTCTAAGGTGCCACTCCTGAATGGAAGGTCTGATTAGTAATTACCACTTATAGTAATGCTTCTCAGCCTCAATGACCTCTGACAACCTACCGACCCCCTCCAATGTAGATGATGCTATGAAAAAAAGTAAAACACATCAGTATAAGTACTTAACCAAATTCATGAATAATAGAAAATCAATAATTAATCTTTATTTTTTATGAGCCGAACTTACATGAGCCATGGTTAGTTCATTCATGCAGTTATATCTAACTCCCATCGATGACTTTTAATGATGCACAAAGCTCCACAATGCAAAATAAAGGTAGTAGTCCTCTATATTATATAATGGATTATTGGCCACCAGTAGCTTTAGCTCAATAATCGAAGCCTACCAATGGACAAATTGATAGCAAAGCATAATAATAAATGTAAGAATAAAGGAAAGTCTATGTGAATTAATTACTCAAGTACTCATTAGGCATTATTCATATATGACTACCCCGTGACAACATCTATTTAGCTATCAGTACAAATGTGCTACCGTGATAGAGCCCTAGTCAAAATGGTAAATTAGTCTAAGATCCTTAAAGGCTAGTAAGAGGTATATCTCTTGTGTATCTGGCATTAAAGAATAGAGTCCCCATGAGATTATATAGCATAAAGTAATGAGCCATCTAATTAACGACCTTTTGTGGGCTCTTATCAGTCATAGTTATATCCTCTCTCTTTAAGCTAGAACATTCAAAAGCAGTGTTCCTTTTAGTGTTAGGCTCACACCCATAAAGGTGGCATACGTAATCCATTTACAAGACGAGGTGGCAGACTCTTATATCGGTGGGTAGTGGGATTCTCGAGCACTATATCTTAATCATAGGCGAAGTCTCCTAGGGTAAAGGTCAACTCCCCTATATGCAATAAATGGAAGGTGTGCATAGTGTTCATCTACCTTTCTACCAAGGAATACATGGCGATGGCATCGCTCCATGAAGGCTTATTTGATAGTGTTTATAAGAATGGTAAGAGTTCGATCTCCTCGAGTCGTACGACTACACAAAAAGCTATGTAACGACCGTATTCATATTTGCTCTGATACTAATAAATGTAACGACTAATTATTTTTACCAATAAATGTAATGACCACTTGTGTTTACAAATCATGTTGCTCTGATACCAATAAATGTAACAACCATTGATACCACTGAATGTTAGCTTTTTTTTTTTGCTACCATAATCTGTAATGCTACAATCGGTACCTATCAGAGCACTCAACATCTGGGATTTACCCATCAGCCCCACGATGTCATACACATTGGGATTTGCACATCTGCCCCACGTATGCTTGAGCCCTCTCTGATACCAAAATTGTAACATCTAAATTCATTTGTCAAACCAATAACTGTGACAACCATTGTTCTCATTTGTAAATCAGCTTTGACACCACAAATTGTAAAGTCACAACATGGCTACAGCTGGCACCTATTAGAGCACTCAACATCCGGGATTTGCCCGTCAGCCCCGCGATGTCATACATACAGGGATTTGCACATCTGCCCCACGTGTGCTTGAACCCTCTGATACCACCAACTGTAACTATCATCTTCAGTTACAAATCATGGCATTTCACGTTCGTAAATGCATACACATTAAGGTTTATTCATCATACATATATAATCTCATATGTATTTAATGTACACATGTGTTAACTAATGTCAAGACCAGTGACCATAACTAGTTCCTATCAAATGTATGTACATGACGCAAGGAGAAAGAGTTGGAATTCAGCTGACGACTTGTGTTCCATGTGTCTCTATGCAAAACTTTATATACCAAAGTGTCTACATTCTATGCTTTAGTATCTAAAAATAATTGTGATTTGGTGAGTCACAACTCAGTGAATAAAAACAATAATCAAATCCGCAAGGCATAATCCATAATCAAATATCATCAGGATACATTACAAGTATAATAATTGACTATGCAAGTGCAAATGCAATAGCTTTGTTTTTGTTGTGATCGAGCAAGGCAAACATTACTCCCGGGATATTCATGTGATTCATGTAACATATGATTTGGGACCTATTGGTCCATCTTCCTGTAATTCATTTGACATATGATTTGGGACCTATTAGTCCATCTTCCTGTGATTTGCAAGTGTTTGACAAGTCCGGTCACAACGCCCCTTTTAGTTCCATATGCAAGTGCTTATTCACAAATGATATAACAAGTAATCGTTAAGAACATTTGATTCTCACTTAACCTGTATTCCCATGTAACATGTAACAATTCAATCATACATACATGTAATAGAACATAATCATATTATTCCCATGTAACAATTCAATCATTCTCACTTGACTTATATTTTCATGTAACATGTAATAATTCAATCATATATACATGTAATAGAACATAATCATATCATATAATTATCACATACACCCATTGAATCCAATTATGATTTTTACTCACACATATTGAATCCAATTATTATTTATACTAACCTTTTGATGTGACCAACCTTTATGGTACGGCTTCTTCAAAGTATTGAGATCCTAACATTTGATACATACATGGTTATAAGTATATCAAAATGATTATGAATGCTTGGTATGCAGTTATGGCATGATTCATGCAAGTGTACCTTATGTTTATACATATTTTCCTTATATGGCAGCTTAAGCTTGCTACACAATCATAGTAATAACTCCCGATATACTTATCCAAATGGCTTGATTCTTTTTTCAAATGAACTAGACATATCATGGGACAACATATTCAAATTTCAAGCTAATATCATATACACATAAAATATGGTGAATTTTTAACTTCTGCCCTGTTACAATGTCATCTCAGTCTGAGTAGGTCTTACATTCTTGGGCATATCTCAAATTGTACTAGTCCAATTGCAATAATATCCATTAGTTACAAAACATATAAAGGGACATTTTTCAGGTTTTACTCATTATCCAGTTCAGTCTATAAGGTCACCAAAACAAAAGACCAATCTCGGGGCAAGTAGGTTCATAACATGTTAATAACTAGTCATGATAAAGGGACAATATCTCACCAACCATGTTGGATTTGGCAACAATATTTCATAGGTATGTAGATGAGACATAAATATACAACTTTCAAGTTTGGACCATCATCAAATTTTGAGTCATCAAATCCTTGGAAAACCGAATTAAAAGAAAGGTGGTGTGTCATCCGGGTATAAAGTCAGTCCCAATTAATGAGCCATATCTCTTTCCACACAATAAATTAATCAAAACTACTTAACAAGTATTTAGAGGGAATATAACCCTATAAGTTTTATGTTTTTCACTCTGTTAAAATCAGAATATAAAGTCATCAAAATATAACAAAATAGAAGACTTAGATCATCTCAGTTTGTTTTTGAACCAATCTTGATGAAGGGGTCATATCTCTTCACACACACAGAATCAAGTAAAACTGTTTCATATGCATTTATATGAGACATAAGGCTACAACTTTCATGTTTTTCACTTTCCCTAATTCCTCTTCTAGGATTATGAAATCGTGGGTGAAACATTCTGCTCTAACAGTAAAATCAACAGAATTAGCTCTTGTTCTCTTGGATTACAACTTCCATCCAAGAGCTCTACCTCAATTACTCCATAATTCTCACTAACCATGCATGATTAACATGTCATGAGAGGTTAATTTCAGTTGAGAAGAAGATAAATTACTTACATATTGTCCCAAAATTGGAAAACCTTAGGCAGCCCACACTTCTTCCTCTCCTTATTCTTCTTCTTCTTCCTTTCTTCCTTTCTTTCTTTCTTCCTTAGCTCTCTCTCTCTTTCATCTAGTGTATTTCGACCTTATCTCCTCTCTTACCAGCCCATAATGGCAGATAATTATAATTTGTATTCTTACTCTAATAGGACAAAAGATTGGTGGCTTGTTCCTATTGGTTGAAAGTTAAACAATATTGCTTTTAGTCCTTTTTCTTCATTCCTTCATCACCTTCATCCATTCTCTAATTTCTAGATGCTCTTTATACTTTTAGATGAGCTCTTAAACACCATTATTTATGATGCCATAATAAGCACACAACATGAAATAATTTTTCATATAACTATGCAAACACTGCATATATGTTCAAGCATCCCAAATGTAACGGTGCAATTGTCATTATCGTATTTTTACAATTCACATGTCTAAATGATTATTTATCATGTGCATATGTTCATGTGAGATTTCATATCATTTGTGCAATGAATATATTCATGTGATAATGCCAATGAATAGAGATAGGGATGTTACAAGCTAATTGTCTGAACCACATATCAACGGACATGATAGCCCCACTCTATTTACAAAAAAAGATGACACCCTAAAAAGAAGTAATAAAAATTAGAGTTACACAATACAAATAATAGTAAAAATAGTTATAGCCAAAAGAGCCAAAAAAAATTAAAACAATGCCACAAGTACTCAAAACACAGTCAAAATCTACCAACTACCTAATTCCTTGCATTTTTTCACACAAGGACGTGCAAAATACCAAGTAAATTCTCAAACATAAAGAATCACAATAATGCACACAATTCAAGGGAAGCATTTAAAGATGAAGTAGTTTTAACCAAAAAGCAAAAAGGGAAAATAATTGAAAGTCACAAATTCCAGGTATGCATGTTATGTGCAAACTAATACAAAAGTCTAGTTTTTCTCATATTTTATATGTAAGTACATACCAAAATACAATAAAGATTTGAAAATATGAGAAATTACAATTATGTGCATCATTCTAGAAGATTAGACTGGAAAAGCCTTAAGGTATAAGCTAAATTAAATTCAATTTTCATGCTAGTCGTAAGTTTCGGTTGATGCAGGAAATAAAATAGTTAAAGTTGGGCGATGAACAAACATCCACATAGCCTATGTGGCAATACTATAATTGCCTGTTTGGCAGGAACTTTTGATAACCTGTGTGGCAATAAGATATATAGCCTGTGTGGTAACAATATATATATAACCTATGCAGCAATTTATGACATTGCGTGTGGAAATAACCTTTAATAGCCTATGTGGCATTTAAGAGGAAAAACTCTTTATTTCATACATGGATATGATGATGAGTTCATTATGTTTAAATATTGTTACGTTATTTGAGATTGAAGTATCATTATGCATTTACTTACTGAGTATGCAAACTCACTCTTTTGTATGAAATCTTATTTCAGGAAGAGTAGACTGAAGATTGCATCCAGTATACTTTTCAAAGTCGCTGTCTAGCAGTGTAGTAGAGGTTGGGTCAGTATGCAATCAGTTAGTATTTTAGTTTGATTATTCATGTATGTTTTGTTGTAAATAATTACTAAGTGGTGAACAAGAGAAATAACGAAACAAAAATTTAATCAGGTATTTTAAATGACAATGGATAGACTTAAAGAGAAATTTAAATGATTATTAAATGGGGTGTGACATGCAATACATCTATCACACACTTTTTGAACATCAATTCACATATTGGGCCAATAAAAGCGTTCATGCAAAACATCTAAAGTCTTTTAGAGTCCAAAGTGTTCCATAAGCCTAACCCCATAGGCTTCCCTATCCAAAAGCTTTCACAAAGAAGATCTAGGCACATAAAGATTATTATCTCTAAATAAAAACCTATCATGCCTAAAATATTTCTCAAAAAGCAGTTTTCTTATAATTTTTATGGTAAAAACCAAAATCAATATCATCAATACATAAATCATTAATATACTTAATTCTAAGCAATTTAGAGTCTAAAAGAGAAATAAGAGTTTGCATCGACCTCTATATTATAGTTACCTTATTTATACCCTATGACATATAGAAAACACTCTATAAATTCACTCCATTTAGCATGTCTTTTTTTAGCTGTATATTGATGCTTAATTCATGCAAATTGGCATAAAGAAGCAAATTTGTATAAATAATTAAGACATCCAAAAAAAAATAATACACAACAATTAATCATTCAAAACAATACACTAAAAAAAGAATAATCTAAAAGATCTGATTTTCACTCTAGTGAGCTTCCATCAAGCATTACCAACTCTCTCTTAATGAAGTTAATCATTTCTTCATTGAGTGGTTTAGTGAAAATATTCACAAGTTAATGATTAATGTCAATATATTCCAACACTACATCACCATTTTGGACATTATCTATAAGAAAGTGATACCTAATGTTAATGTGTTTACTTCTAGAATGTTGGATGAGATTCTTTGAAAGATTTATTGCACTAGTATTGCCATATTTGATGGGAATGTGATTAACAACTTTGTCATAATCCTTTAATTGTCATTTCATCCAAAGAACTAGGGTGCAACAACAACCTGTAGCCACATATTCTGTTTTGGTTATGGACAAAGCAATCAAAACTTGCTTCTTACTAAACCAAGAGACTAAGCATTCTCTTATAAATTGGCATGTTCCAGAAGTGCTCTTTCTATCTCATAAGCTACTGATATAATCTGTATTTGAATATCCTATAAGTCTAAAAAATGAATTTCTAAGATACCATAAACCTAAATGCAATGTGCCATGTAAATATTTAAAAATCCTTTTAATAGCATTAAGATGTGATTGTTTAGGGCAAGATTGAAATCTAGCACACATGCATACACAAAACATGATATTGGGTCTAGAAACAGTGAGATAGAGTAGAGAATCAATCATACCTCTATATCTCTTCTCATCAATAAACTTACCTAATTCATGTTTGTCTAGTTTAATGGTAGCAGTCATTGGTGTCTTTACTACTTTGCGTCCTTCCATGCCAAATTTCTTGTGTATATCCTTTGTGTACTTATCTTGATTGATGAAAATCCCTTTTTAGGTTTGCTTGATTTGTAGGCCAAGAAAGAACTTGATTTCTTCCATCATGCTCATCTCAAATTTCTTAATCATAAAGCTTAAGAAAATTAGAACTAGAAAGATGGGTTAGGGTAAGATTGCTTTAATCTCAAAAGCCAAAGCTTCTATATGCCTACAATTGACAATCACATAAGATGGGAGTAGGAATTGGCATTTTACCTTTTGGCTCATATACTTTAATTGATTTATGAAAAATCTCTCCATTTGGATGGGTTATTTTTAGAGAAGGCAGTAGAGAAAGGACAAGTCTTTTTATGAGAATTTCTCATTGCCATAACCTCTCGCATTGATGAAGTGATTATGTCATGAATAAGCTAAATAAAAAGAGCGTTAATGTTTTTAGCAATGGATTTCTTGGGGTTATGGAAATTTTCAATGGATATGGTTTGCCAAAAGTCAAAAAAGATAAAATTGAAGGAGCTAAAACTAGTGAGTGTGTCCTCTTCATTTCGAAAGTTGAAGAAAGAGCATAACTAAAGGTAGAAGATATAGAATTCTTTATTAAAGCACCTAATATTTAAGACGTACATGCCAACTAGAAAGAAAACATCTTTGCTTATATTCATTGTGCACATAACTTCGCAGACGATGTTTTCATGGCATGGTTCTTTTTTATTGATAAAGGGAACCCATCCTAAATTGTCGTGATAGCCATTAATTTCTTCCTTTAAACTAAACATAACAAGAAGAAATGTTGATGGAATCTTATTAGCTTGAATTACTTCCTTCTTATTTGCCTTAAATATCTCTCTTTCTTCCCTAACTCTTTAGGCCAAAGATAGTGTTGTCATGTTTGTAAGGCCCTAACTAATGCATACACTTCTTATCATAAAGTTGCATACTTTAATGTAGGCCCATTAAGTTTCTGAATAAAATATGTAATGGGCCTTCCTTCTTGCATCAAAATAGCTCTAATACCTAAACCTAAAGCATCACATTCAATTTCAAAAGTATTAGCAAAGTTAGGTAAAGCTAATAAAGTACATTAGTTAATTTAAATTTCAATAATTCAAAAGCCTTTTGTTGTACCTCCCCCTTAATGAAAATCAATACTTCTTTATAATTTTAGTTAGGTGTGGCACAATTGTGTTAAAATTTTTCACAAATCTTCTATAAAAATTAGCTAAACCATGGAAAAAATCTTACCTCACTTA
Source organism: Omphalea diandra (assembly GCA_949677035.1). Classification (NCBI taxonomy): domain Eukaryota; kingdom Viridiplantae; phylum Streptophyta; class Magnoliopsida; order Malpighiales; family Euphorbiaceae; genus Omphalea; species Omphalea diandra. The sequence continues at coordinate 12,585 of CATIWR010041673.1, read as the reverse complement.
TGTTTGTAGGTTTCAACCATGCTTGTATTGCACTCCTTTTCTTGGTCAACTTCCATCCCATATTTACTTACCATAAATTTTAAGAAAACAAATTTGTTACTACAAAATGAACACTTTTTAAAAGTTAACATATAACATTTCTTTGGGCAAAACATCAAAAACAACCTTAACATGTTCTATATGCTTATTTAAAGATCTAGAATAAATAAGAATATGATCAAAATAAACAATTATAAATTTTTCTAAGTATGCACGCAAGACATGGTTCATCAATCTCATAAAAGTGCTAGGGGCATTAGTTAGTTCACAAGGTATTCATACAAATAATATTTAGTTTTAAGGTAGTTTTTGTTTATTAATCCCCTTCACGCATACTTTTGAAAACATGCATGCACCATGCAATTCATCTAACCTAGGAATTGGATGTCTATACTTAATGGTTATTTTAGTGATGGCCCTACAATTAACACACATGTACCAAGATCTATTCTTTTTAGGCACTAATAAAGTTGAAACTGTACAAGGACTCATACTTTCCCTTACCAAACCTTTTCATTATCTTTTTACTCGCCTTTGAAGTTCCTTTGTCTCCTTGGGATTGCTTATATAGGCTGGTCTATTAGGAATTTGAGAGCCCTAAATGAAATCAATTTGTTGCTTAATACCTCTTAAGGGTAGTAATACCTTTAGCACATCTTTGGGAAACAAATTTGAAAAATCTTGCTATAAAGAAGCAAAACCACTAGGATGAACATTGTATAGATCATCACTAAAAGAAAAATGTGTTAATGGTAAATCCTTATACAAAAGCAATGCCATGGGTATTTTGGCTAGCAAGGCTTTTCTCAGATCCCTCTCTTTTACAAATATAATGCTTTTCACACCCTTTCCTTTTATATGCCCCTCACTTTTTTATGGGCATCCTTTCTTTGCCCACTTTTTTCCACTCTAACCCCATGTCCCTCTTTTGTTTTCTCACTATTCTTATTTTATCGTAGTTTTTCTTTTTCTTATTTATGTACACTTTCTCTCTCTTAAGATTTTTTTGTCTTCATAGATTTGAGAATGAGATAAAGAAGATAGTAAAATGTGTTTGCCCCTAAAATCTAACTCAAACATATTAGTAAATCCATCATGCTTGGCCTTCCTATCAAATTTCCATGGATTCCTTAAAAAGCATGCAATTAACTTGCATAGATATAACATCACATAAAACCTCATATTTATATTTTTCTATTGTAAATGCAATCCTAACTTGCTTGGTTAGCTTAATTTTCCCACACTCATTTAACCATTGCAAATGGTAAGGTTTAGGATGTTTTAAAGTTGGAAATTTCATCTTTTTAACAAGATAGGTACTAGCTGCATTAGTGCAACTGCCACCATCAATTATAATAATACATAAGTTGCCATTAATTATGCACCTAACATGAAAAATATTTTCCCTTTACTCTTGATCATTTTTAATATAGGCATTTAAAGAATGTCTAATCATAAAAATTTCTTTACCTATTACTTCATTGTGGTCTTCAAAATAATCCACACCACTAGCATCTTCTAATAGAGGCATCTCGATAGCAGTTTCTACTCCATCATCTTCATCCTTACTTGTAATTCCATAGTCTCTAATCACCATGGTCCTTTTATTTGGGCATTCATGTGCCATATGTTCGTCCTTTTTCTTAGCACTTGAAGCACACTATAGAGCTCACCCTTTAGGCTTTATTGGTTTGGCATTGGTTGGAAAATTAGACTTCCCTCCTTCTTTCTTGGTTGGTTAGGCTTTGAGCCTACTAATGGGCTTATCACCAACTTTAAACTTGTTGGTTTCAAAATAAGAAGAGAAAATTGAGCCTAAAAGGCTTACCCCCTTTGTTGTTTTTCTATCTTAAGGGATAGATGGTACAAGACCTCCATATCATTTTAGGAACAATTCCATTTGATTTGTAATGTCTTTGTTGAGCCCACCAAGAAATCTTGCCATTGTTTTCTCCATGGACTCCTTAATCTTGACCTTTACAATTGTTACCTCAAGCTCTTGATAGTGTTCTTTTGTACTTCTAACACCTTATATAAGTATTTGTAATTTGTTATGCAAATCCCTACAGTAATGGCTAGGTACAAATCTTTTTCTTATTACCCTTTATCTATACCTGAGTACAAATACAATCTTCACCACATTGTTTCCTATAATAAAATTTTGATCCTACTATACAAGAGCATAATTTATAAACTCAATAATAGTAAGTTTAACTTTCTTTTTCTCACTATAATTATGACAATCAAATACAAAATATACCTTCTTTTCCCATAATAAGTAAGCCTTGAGATCACTTTTGCCATTAAAGGTAGGAATCTTCATCTTGATGCCACTAAGATTATTATCTTTCTTACTAGATTTTGGAGAAAGTTTCTCCACAGAATTGTACTCCTCATCATCATGCATGGCTTTCCCATGGCTTGGTTATTTTGTATTGATACGAGTTGTGTTAGAATTGGAAGCATTGATTTGTTTGCCAACTTTTATCCTTTACACTTTGTCCATCAATTGCCCCATCCTTGCATACATGTCCCTTTCCATATTTTATATAGAATCACCTAACCTTTTATTCAACAACTTCAATTCAAGATCTCTTTAAACTTCCTTTAAATCTACCATGGTTAGTAAATAACAAAAGAAATCTTTATAAAAAACACCTTTAAGTGTTTGTACTCAATTGATGTCACTCATACTTTGTGTTTGGCTTAAAATTGGTTTTACCCTCTTATAAGCTCATCATTCTCGTCTTTTACCTCTTAAGATTATTTTCTTTAAGTTCTTTAATGAATAAGTTACTTAAGGCCAAGTCAAGCTTAAACTGAACCCAAACAAGTAAAAACTAACTCTTAAAACACTCAGAAAATAAAGGGATTGAAAATAACACAATTGGTTATGAAAATAAATTTCTAAAGACCTAATCATAATCTAAGAATTTAGAAGAAATTTGAAGTTGCAAATTGATGTTTTGAACTCAAGAATATGATAAGAATTAAGCCTAGGTTGAATGGTAAATGGGGTTTTCAAAATTGACTTCAAATAACATTTTGCATTCCTTAGCTTCTTTCTTTCTTTTACCTTTTTTATTAATTTTTTTTGCTTTTGGATGTTGTTGGACTAGGTTGGTTTAACCTAAGTCACGAACCTCTTTTGTTCTTGACAATATAGAATGATCAGTACTAATACTTTCATTTAGTGTTATGTTGCAAATTATAAGTTAGTTTTTTCATTGGAAGTTGGATATAATTTAAAATCTCCAACCTTGTTAATTTCACTCAAATTCACTATGTGTATATTATAATTCATGACCGCGAATCAGTCATAAGGATGGATAAAGCTAGGCTAGAGGAATTCGTGGGGAAATTAGCAGCTGCGACATAATTAAAGGAAGTGAGCTTGAGTCATAGAGGAATTTATGGTGGGTATCGTGTTCGGATTAGCGACCGCGTCTTTCATATTGACAAATAAGGGAACCAAAGCCACAACCACATCATGCCAAGTGTCCTAGGTAACCATTAAAGATCAAAAATTGCGAGGGCAAATATTTGATAGCGACCATGACTCAAGGAGTTATAGTTTCCTCTCTAAACAGAGGAGGTCTCAGTCATGCCCAAGACATAGTGATCTCGCGACAGTGACTTGTGAGAGTTGTTAAAATGCAATGGCTTTATTTTCCTAGACAACCAATGGACAACTGGCACGTGGACTAGCCATTAGATATAAATGAGGTTTTCGACCAAAATTTTTGGCTCCACAATGGAAATTGGAAATTTGAACCTATAGTAGCGACCACAACTTCCGCCTGACAAGAATTTAATGCTAAATCTGCCTAGCACATCTTAGAGATTTGTTGATAGTTTTAGACCAATGCCTTTTTGGTGGATATGAGCTATATATATACTCCACCAAACTGAGGTGAATGAAAAAGAATTCATAATTTGCCAACAAAACTCTTGCCTATTTGCCACTCAATCTTTCATTCTCATTTGTGTGTTGTTAATTTTTAGGTGCGAGCAATAAACACCATTGTAAAGAGGTTGAAAGTTAGCCTATAGTCAAAACTCTTATGAAAGGTTTTAGTGTAAGCCTATAAAACACTTGTGAGAGGTTTTTATGTGACCCTAGAAAATATAAGGTGTAATGTTTTTGTGTGAGCCATAAATACAAGTTGTAAAAGTATGGTGTGAGCTTGGAAACACTGGTTGAGTTGAGTAAAACACCAATTTGGAGAGAATTAGGGAGTGGACATAGGGTTTATTAATGCCTAAACCACTATAAACATTTGTATCAATTTTTCTCTTCTCCTTCTCAACTTCTTAAACACATTTATTTTTCATTTTAATTTTTAATCAACCACCAATTCAATCCCCATTTTTGGTGCCCTAGGCCAACAAGTAGTATCATAGCCAAGTCTCACTAAAAAAACTTAATTGAGTGAGTAAAGATCAATGGCATAGGAAGGAATCCATACACACCTCAAGTCTTATTTTGATGAAGCATACTATACTTATTGGAAGTATAGGGTGGAGATCTATCTAGACACTAATATGGAAAATCTATGGTATGTTATTGTTAAAGAATGAAAGCCACCTACTAAAGTGGTAGATGAGAGTGAAAAGCTAATCCCTAGAGAAGAATGGGTTGAAACACACAGAAGATCCAATGGCAAAAATAAAAGAGCCATGATAATCCTTCTAAGTTCTCTCTCAAGAGAAGAAATTGAAAGGGTATAATATTGCCAAACTGCTCATGCATTTAGAAAGCATTGGAGAACTAATATAGGGGCACTACCTTAGTGATATCTAGCCACTCGAGATGTACATGACAAAATGAGAGTTATTCATGATGAAGGAGGATGAGAGCATAATAGATATGACAAACCGGCTCCTAGCTATTGTCACTAACATAAAGAAGTTTGATAGGGTTCTCACAAACCACGAGGTAAACTCCAAAATTCTAAAGTCTTTACCCCTTGAGAAATTTAGTGCTAGAGTATGTAGTATCCAAGAGTCCAACTCAAAAAATAAGGAAGGTTCCAACAAATGTTTTGATAGGCAAACTCTTGACTCATGAGTTGGGCTTAAAGAAAGATAAGGAAATGAAGAAAATGAGGAACCATGGAGAAAAATTTGCAAAGCAGGAAAGAAAGACATTAGCACTCAAATCATCTTCCAAGGAAAAGGAAGAAGAAATAACCTCAAGTGAAAAAGAGAGTGAGAAAGAGGAGGAAGAACTTACAATGCTCTTTAAAAGGACCAAGGAGCTGATTAGAAGAAGAAAAGAAAAAAAGAACTTCAAGAAAGCAACTCCTAACCGATGTCACTTGCTATGAGTGTGACAAGCAAGGCCGCATTAAGTATGATTGCCCCAAGCTAAAGAAAAAGAAGAAAGGGGACAAAGAGAAAAGGAAGAGCTTTAAAGCCATTTGGGATGATAGCTCAAGTAAAGATGATGAAGAAGAGGAGATTGGTAACATATGTTTCATCGCTCAAAAGGACTTTCCTAATCAGGTAAGCATTTCATCTCATTCTAATTCTAAATATGATGATTTAGATGATGTAGATGATAAGCTTTTAGAAGCTCTCATAATTAAATGTGACAAATATAAGTCATAAATAAAGACTTATAAGAAAAAGTGCACAAAATTAGAGGATGATTACAAATCCCTTAACAGCCTTGTAAGTGAATTAAGGGCTTTAAATGAAAAACTCAAAAAATCTATGGAAAATCTTTCAAAATCAACTTCATCACTAGCTTCATTAAGAAAAGAGAAAGACTCTTTAAAAGAAGAAGCCATTGAGCTTAAAAGCTTTATCTCTAAATTTCATAAGGGTAAAGAGGGTTTAGTTACACTCATAGTATCATAAAGGCCTCCCTTGATTAGGCATGGTATAGGTTTCAATGAAGCCTCAACTTCCATATCTACACTTGTTATATTTGTTAGAGCCTCAACACCTCAAACTTCAAGTATTAAGGTTGTTAGAAAGAAGAGTACCTAAAGCACTAGGCCCCAATGTCTAAGGCAAAGGGAAAGTTCAACAAGGCTTAAAGTCTACTTGTAAAAGAGCTAATCATGCTTACATGTATAATAAGAAGCATATAAAAAATCCACATTTGCATCCTTACATGCATGCTCATGTTCTCACACACATCATATTAGTATGAGAAAATCCCTCACTCATTCCTAGACAATGCATAAAAGAAAGACATATAAGTCTAAGCTTTAATTCCATTATTGCATGAGATATTGACACATTAATGTTTATTATTACATTAGAAAGGCTCACCTCAAATTGGAGGACCCTTCAATACTTAACTCCTTAGGTACCAAAAAAGAGATGATTTATTTGTGTTGTCTAGTGGTATTTGGCAGCCACCAATGAATCAAATGATTGGCATGTGGATAGTGGATGCTCAAAACACATGATGGGCAATAGGAAGCTATTCATGGCCCTAAAAGGAAAAACAAGGTGGTAATGTCACATTTGGTAACAATGCCAAGGGTAAGGTAATTGGCATTGGAACCATTGGTAAGAATGGTTGCTCTTTAATTAATGATGTTTTGTTAGTTGATGGCTTACAACATAATTTGCTAAGTGTAAGTCAATTATATGACAAAGGTAATAAAGTCACCTTTGACCCTAGAGAATGCTAAGTTACCATATTAGTGGATAAAAAGGTTGTTTTCAATGGTGAAAGGAAATGCAATACCTATCTAATTGACTTAGATAATTTGGCTAACTAATCTTTTAAGAGTCTTATGTCTCTTAGTAATGAAGCTTGGCTATGGCATAGAAGACTTGAGCATGCTAGCATGGAGCTCTTACAAAGCTTATCTAAAGGAAAGTTAGTGAAAGGTCTTCCCCAGCTGAGTTTCTCAAAAGAAAAGACATGTGGTCCTTGCCAAATAAGGAAGCAACATCAATCTTCCTTTAAAGCTAAAAATGTTTTAAATACATCTAAACCTCTTCAACTAATTCATATGGACTTGATAGGACCTACTAGGAGTGATATTTTAGGTAGAAAACATTATGCACTAGTCCTAGTTAATGATTATCCTAGGTTTACTTGGGTATCCTTTCTAGCTCATAAGTATGATACCTTTGACACTTTCAAAAGTTGTGCAAAAAGAATTCAAAATGAAAAGGGTTACTTCATTTCTTCTATAAGGAGTGACCATGGAAAGGAATTTTAAAATGAAGCTTTTGAATCTTATTGTTTAGAGAATGAGATTTTTCACAATTTGTAAACCCTTAGAACACCACAATAAAATGGTGTTGTTGAGAAGAAAAATAAAACACCAGTAGAGATGGCTAAAACTATGCTTAATGAGTATTCTTTATCAAATTACTTCGGGCTGAAGCCATTAATACCTTGTGTTATATAGTAAATAGAGTTTTTAAATGACCCATTCTCAATAAAACATCTTATGAGCTATGGAATGGTAGAAAACCTAAGATATCAAACCTAAGAGTATTTGGATGCAAGTGCTATATATTGAACACTAAGGATAATCTTGGGAAATTTGACTCAAAAACTAATGAAGGTATATTCTTAGGTTATTCCACCTCTAGCAAGACCTATAGAGTCTTTAACAAAAGTTGTGTAGTTATTGAAGAGTCTATAAATGTTATTTTTTATGAATATAGTAAGATTGATCTTGGGAAAGGTTCTTTTGTTCATGATCATGTAGGTGACTTTGAAAAATTAGAATTGAAGCACACTACAAGAGAGGAAGACAAAGACAAAGGTAAAGTTGAATCATCAACAGTAGATAAGGAACCACAACATCAATAAAAAACATTGCCAAGTCAATATCTACCCAAAGCACTACCCCAAAGACTTAATTATTGGTGATACTTCAAAGGGTGTAAGTATTAGATCTTAACTTAATCTTTTAGATAATAACCTTGCCTTTGTTTCTCAATTTGAGCCAAAATTGATTGATGGGGCTCTTGATGATGAAAATTGGGTGATTACTATGTAAGAGGAACTCAACCAATTTGAGAGAAACAATGTATGAGAACTTGTTCCTAGGCCTAAGGAGCACCCAATTGTCGGTTGCAAATAGGTGTTTAGAAACAAGTTAGATGAGCAAGGATTCATCACTAGGAATAAAGCTAGATTGGTTGCAAAAGGTTACAACTAAGAGGAAGACACAGACTATGATGAAATATATGCCCCTGTTGCAAGGTTAAAGGTCATTAGTATTCTTTTGGCTTATGCATGTCATATGAATTTTAAACTTTTTCAAATGGATGTCAAAAGTGCTTTTATAAATGAGGTTATTGAGGATGAAGTTTATGTTGAACAACCTCCTAGTTTTAAATCACATAGTTTTTCAAATTATGTTTTAAAATTAAATAGAGCATTATATGGGTTGAAACAAGTTCCAAGAGCTTGGTATGAAAAGCTTAGTTCATTTCTTTTGAAAAATGATTTTGAAAAAGGAAAGATGGACACAATTTTGTGTAAAAAGACACAAATATGATACACTAATGGTATAAATTTATGTTGATGATATCATTTTTGGTGCTATTAATGAATCTCTTTATGAGGACTTTGCTAAGTGTATGACTAGGGAATTCAAGATGAGCATGATGGGAGAGCTCAAGTTTTTCCTTAGTCTACAAATGAAGCAAACCAAAGAAGGGTCTTCATCAACCAAGCCAAATACATAAAAGACATACTCAAGAAATGTGGCATGGATGGATGAAAAGTAGCAAAAACACTCATGAATGGTACTATGAAATTGGACAAAGATGAATCGGGTAAGACAGTTGATGAAAAGAGATATCGAGGTATGATCGGTTCTCTACTCTATCTTATTGCTTCTAGAACTGATATTACGTTTAGTATATGTATGTGTACTAGATTTCAATCCTTTCTCAAAGAATCACATTTAAATGTTGTCAAAAGGATTTTTAAATATTTGCAATGCACTTTACACTTAAGTTTATGGTATCCTAGAGATTCAATTTTTAGTCTTATAGGTTACTCAAATGCGGATTATGCTAGTAGTCTATTAGATAGAAAAAGTACTTCTAGAACTTGCCAATTTATAGGATAATGTTTAGTGTCTCAGTTTAGCAAAAAGCAAGTTTCAGTTGTCTTATCCACCATCGAAGCTGAGTATGTAGTTGCGGGTTATTGTTGCACCCAAGTGCATTAGATGAAACAATAATTAAAGGACTATGACAAAGTTGTTGATCACATTCCTATTAAATGTAACAACACTAATGTGATTAATCTGTCTAAGAATCCCATCCAACACTTTAGGTGTAAACATATATATATTAGGCATCATTTTCTTAGAGATCATGTCCAAAATGGTGATGTTGTGTTAGAATTTATAGACATAACTTATCAATTTACGGATATTTTCGCTAAACCTCTAAATGAAAAAAGATTAAACTTCATTAAGAGAGAATTGGGAATGTTTGATGGAAGCTCCCCAAAGTGAAAAGCTTGATCTTTTGTTTGATTGCTATATGTTTGATTGAATGTGATATTTATCCTTGGATGTCTTAAATTTAAATGCAATCGTGCTTTTTATGTCAAATTGCATAAATTAAGCATCAATATATTATGTGGATCATAACTTGAAATATCAAATTTTGCTTTTTCATGATTATCCTTCTTACCTTGTAATTTGCAGTCGCTATCCTTGACTCATGGTCGCGAATTATAGGATCATCTCACCCGGTTGACAACCAATTGCGACTTTTACTCTTCACCGCGAAATTTGCCAAAAATTCAAATTTTTGACTGTTGTATGTGTCGATTCCTAAGGATTTTTTATTCGTTACTCACATTTTTCAAAAATAGTGATCGCGACTTTGTATTAGTAGTCGCGATTTATAGTAACTACCACATATTTATTTGATTTGACTGTCAACCATTTCCAACCCTTTATTAATCACATTCTAGCCATTTCTAACCATTTATTCACCCTTTTTATGGCTATACAAACCCCCTAAATAGTGATTTTCATCATTACATCCTACAACTATTCATCTATCTTCTCTCCTTCTCTCAAACCTTTCTAAATCTTTCTATTCTTCCAAATGGCTCATAAGAAAGCTTCAAAAGTAGAGAAGGGAAAAGTAATAGCCCAACCCTCTACACCACCAGCCTTTCATCAAATGAAAAGGATTACAAAAGAGAAGAAGGATCACTATAAAACCAATGCCTCCAAAATCATCCTTTCAAACAAAATATCCTCTGCCTTTCTTATAAAGTCTCTTAGGATTAAAGATGAGATTCAAGCATTTCTCTCTAACTTGGGATAAAAAGATGATAATGAAGAGCAAGATGATTCTAGAGATGATGATGATTCTTCAATCTTCTAAAATAGAATTTCTTTGTATTTTTCTTACTTTGATGTAAAGTTGTTGATCCCACAGCTTATCAATAAATAAATTTGTTTGTTTTGCAATCCTTTGTCTCATCTGTTATGTGATTGAATTTCTTTTTTGATTGCAACTCTTATGTTTATTATCATTCTTATGATTCCATGAAATAATATTTGCTCCTAATGTTCACTTTATGGTAATCTTTTTGCATTTTATTTGCACTTCTCCATTTACCCTTTTTTTGATCTTGCTAAAAGGGGAGAGCGGAGAAAATAATTTGGAAGAAATAAGCATAAGTTAAGGGGGAGCATTATTTGTCACTCATACTTAAAATTTTACTTTGATCATTAACTAGAAATTTTTTAGGTATTCATTGAATCTTTCACCATTCCAACTTCACAACTCATGCTTCTATTTTCCCTTTAGATCAATCTAAGTTGTCAAAATAAAAAAAGGGGAAAATGTTGGACTAGATTGGACTAATATTTTTATTTAGTGTTGTGTTGTAGATTATAAGTTAGTTTTTTCATTAGAAGTTAGAAAGAATTCAAAATCTCCAACCTTGTTAAGTTTACTCAAATTTGCGGTGTGTATATATAATTCGCTGCCACGAGTCAGTCATAAGGATAGATAAAGCTAAACCAAAGGAATTTATGGGGAAATTCATAATCGCAACATAGTCGAAGGAAGTGAGCTTTAGTCATAGAGGAATTCACGATGGGTATCGCGTTTGAATTCACGACCGCGACTTTCATAGTGATAAAGGAGGGAACCAAAGCCATAGCCATAGCGTGCCAAGTGTCCTAGGTAACCGTTGAAGATCAAAAATCATGAGGGCAAATATTTGGTAGCAACTGCCACTCAAAGAGTTCTAGTTTCCTCTTCAAATAGAGGAATTCTCAGTCTCAATCGCGCCCAAGATATAGTTATCTCACAACCGTGACTTTTGAGAATTGTTAAATGCAACAAGTATATTTTCCTAGACAACTAATGGACAGTTGACACATGGACTAGCTATTAGACACAAAAGGGGTTTTTCACCGAAATTTTTAGCTCCACAATGGAAATTAGAAATGGCAATAGCGATCGCAACTTATGCCTGACAAACATTTAATGCTAAATCTGCCTAACACATCTTGGAAATTTGTTGATAGTTGTAGACCAATGTCTCTTTGGTGGATATGAGCTATATATACTCCACCAAACTGAGGTGAATGAAAGAGAATTCATAATTTTGCAATAAAACTCTTGCCTATTTGCTACTCAATCTTTCATTCTCATTTGTGTGTTGTTAATTATTAGGTATAAGCAATAAACACCATTGTAAAGAGGTTGAGAGTTAGCCTAGAGTCAAAACTCTTGTGAAAGGTTTTAGTGTGAGCCTGCAAAACACTTGTGAGGGGTTTTTGTGTGAGTCTAGAAAACACAAAGTGCAAGTTTTTTGTGTGGACTATAAACACAAGTTGTAAAAGTTTAGTGTCAGCCTAGAAACACCAGTTGAGTTTAGTAAAATGCCCAATTGGAGAGAATTGGGGAGTGGACGTAGGGTTTGTTAACACCCAAACCATTATAAACACTTGCATCAAATTTTCTCTTCTCCTTCTTAATTTCTTAAACACATTTATTTTTCATTTTAATTTTTAATCAACCACCAATTCAACCCTCTTTCTTGGTGTCCTAGGCCTACATACGCTAAACAAACTTAGAATTGCAAGAAACACAACGAACAACTCAAAAACACAAAAAAGTACAAAGAGGCTAAATTTAGCACTTATATGTGTATTTTGGTACTTTTTTCCTTTCTTGAATTTTGATATATGGTTCGACTTAGGCACCAAAAAAACACCAAAAAGATTATTAGTAATAAAATGAAATGAATTGGAATGAAAAAGAATGAAGAAATTGCAAGAAAAAAGTTAGAACCAAGTTCTCCTTAATTTAAGGAAATTTTAGTAATGTTCTATGTTGAACTAGGATAATCAATCCTAGGTTTAGAACCTCTTTTGATCTTGACAAAGTAAATTGATCATCACTAACATTTAAAATAAGTGTTTGTTGCAGAATTGAATCAATCTCTCAAGAAGAAATGAAGAAGTTGATGAATTCCAAAGTAACATGAAAATCGCGACCGCAACCTATGATTCGCGACCGCGACTCATGTTAAGACATGCTGAAAATCAAGCAGGCGAAATC
>CATIWR010041672.1:0-20139 GCA_949677035.1 Omphalea diandra | reverse complement strand
TAAATATATTAAAATAATAATTTTTTAAGACAATCGGTGAGGTGTATTAATAATCAATGATGATTAGTAATAATAAATATGAGTTTATATTATTTATTTTTTATTTAAATAAATTTATTAAAAATCTAAAAATAACTCTATTTTAAAAAGGAAAAGTCATTTTTTATATATATAAAATAGCTTAATTTTCTATTAATTGAAAAGATATTTTTTCTTGAGTAATTTTTTTAATGTCTCAAATATCAAAAAATTTAAAGAATAGTTTTCAAGAAAATATTTTTTTACTATTTAAAAATAATGTTGATAAAATTCATATTATCTTATAATTGTTTTTTACTTTAAATTAATTTTAATTTACATTAGACTCTTAAATTTGATTTGATAATTTTAACAAATTAATAAAATAAAATAATTATTTGACACATAATAAAAAAATATCTAACATAATTTTTTGAGGCTAAAATTATATGTATATATCAATAATTGATTCCTTGAAGAAATTTAAAATGGCAATGAAAATGAAATTAAAAAGTTCACGACAGAAGTGATTTTACTTGTCCCATATAATGTAGATGTAATCAAAGTTAGGCAAATAATAGATTGGAGGAGGAGAAGATAAGTCAAAGGTAGGAACTGAAATTGGGTTAGGCCCAACCCAAGTCCACAGTCTGATAGTATAGAAGTGCGAATTACATCATATATATAATTCATAGATTCGTGTTTATATTATTTTATGGATTTAGGTCAATATATTGAATGACATATATATTTAGTTTTATATATATATATATATATGTGTGAATTAATTATTAATTATGTATGTATATATTCCATCTATTTTATAGTTAGATATCATTTAAAATTGTTGTATATATATTAAAAATAGTATTTAATAAATATTATTATATAAATAAAAAATTATTTTATTTTTTATTTAAATATTTTTATAAAATATTATATACTCAATAAAGAAATAATTATTATAAAAAATAATAAATTTAAAAAATTAATTAATATTTATAAAATATAATGTATTATAAAACAAAATTTTCTTTTTAATATAACAATTAATTTGAAATGAAATAATTATTATTTTTAAAGTCACATCCATGACCCAAATATGAACCTAAAATTAAGGAATACGAATTGGTTTAAAAGTCAGTGATGTGTAGTGATAAGAGAAGGATTAGAGGAGAGGGTGACCCATGTGGGGAAGGGGGCAGTGCTAAATCAGGGAAGAAAATGAAAGAAGGTTGATTGATTAAATATCAGCCAGCAGACAAAAAAGAAAAGAAAGGACCCTGAGATTTGACATTGTGACAAGATGTAACATTGCACCAAACTTGTAATAAATGCAAAAGCAAACATGAGAACCAAAATAAAATAAAATGAAATGAAAAGTCTTCATTCACTCTTCCACTGCCCAGTCAATCAAATTTTTTTGATACGCTCCATCATCTTGATTCACTCCTCCAATCAAATCATTGCTTTCCTGCTTTTCTTTATCCCTATTCTTCCTACTACCCTTCATTAATTATTTTTTTTTCTTTTTTTAACTAATTACTTCCTCTTTTACCTTTTTGAATTAAACAAATTTCTTAGGAAAAAGTTATTGTATTCTTAGAATTGAATCTGTGAGTAAACTGATTAATTAATCTATTTTTAAATCAATTTCATTGATTTAATTTAATAATAAATAGAATTTAAAATAATTTTTTAAAATAAAATTTAAAACATATCTAAAATATAAAAATAAAAATATTATTATAATAAATAAAAATAATTTTAAAAATACATTCAAAATTAATCAAATCTATCATTAATTTAAGTCTCAATTAAATTGATCTGACTTATTTGTCTAATTCAATTTTCAAAATATTGATAATTTTTTTCTATAATTTGACTTTATATATAGAAACTTTATGTAATTTACAATTTTGCACTATAAGAATTAGATAATTTAATAATAGGATTTAGCTGTAGAAGAATTCCATTGCTAATTTATAGCTATAAAAGAATTTCGTTACTAATTAGCAATCAATTTACAAGAAAATAAATTCAGAATGGACTTATCCATATTTAAAATAACTAAAAATCAATTAGCTACGAATCAGCAATAGAATGAATTTTTATAGCTAAATTCAAGTGTCAAAAATTGATGCAAAATTTAGCTATGCATTAACAATAAAATTACAGTAGATTTTAACAATGAAAATATATTCTATTACTAAATTATAAAGAAAAAGTGTTATAAACCCCGTGGAGTAGCTAGAAAATTTAGATCTTCTCAACATATTTTCAAAATCTGTTACTAGTTAGCATGGAATTTAGATTTTGCTTATTATTTAGCAATAAATTCTGAAGTCTGTTGCTATTTTTATTAACAACAATCGTCTGTGAAATTTAAATTTTAGATAGAGGCCAACTTTTTAGAAGATTCTAAAGAAATTATCATAACTTTGAAATTGCTTTTTTTTCTATTTTGTTTTTATAATCATTTATTCATGTGATTTTTGAGAATTTTCAAAATTTTACCTACACTATAAATAATTAATTATAAATTTTAGTTTTTAAAATTATTTCTCTTTCTTTTGTAACCATAATTTTTCGTTCAAATGCTTGGTCAAATGACGAACTTAATCAATAGTTTGTTTCTACGTACTCTTGATATCCTAACTTTTGCTTACACTATATTTTTTTAACATTATTATTAGTTTGAGTTTACTTTTTAGTTAATAACTTAAACTTGTAAAATTTCAGAGGAAAATATGATATTTTGTATGCACTTGGCACTTTGATGTTATAAATTAAAATATATGAATAAAATTTTATCTCCTTATCTAAAATTTTACTTTATTTCGTTTAATTTAATTTCACTTGAAACTTTAATTATATAATATTTTATTCTTTAAAATAGTTATTGGATTTTTAATTTCGATTAAAAAATGAATATAACTATAAATTAGCAACAAAATGTTATTCCATTGCTGACATACTTCTATGAATTGAAGATGAAAATTTTATTGCTAATTCAACTATAGAATTATTTCGTTGTAAAATTAGCAATAAAATAATAATTTCATTGCTAATTTAACATTAATTTTTGTGTTTTGATTACCAACAAACAAAATAGAGATGAAAATTTTTCATTATTAATTAAATCAGCGACGAAATTTTACAGTTTAGCAACATATAATTTTCCTAGAGTTGGTAGAACAATGTTATGCAAAATTGACAATGTTGGAAGAGAGATGTTATGCATAATTGTTTATTTTGCCTTTTGCCCACTCTTTTTAAAGGAGGAAAAAAAAAATGCTTAAATGGACGAAAATTAATATGTTCGTTATATCTTAAAAGACTTGCGTCTTTTTGTCTCATCATTTGCTCCAATAAATACTTGCTTTTGTCCGACTCTAATGGGGCGAGTAAAATTCTTCTCGAATTCCCAATTATATGTTATATATAAATGATGATATTACAATATTTTTATATAAAAACTTCTAAAAACTAGTTTTCGGGAAAAATATTTTAATTTCAGTATTAATTTTTAGGTAGAATATTTATAATTTTTTATTATATACATATTATATTTGAATATGCTGTATTCTCTCAAAAAAAAATTAATGTTTATATATAATATGAGAACTTTTGATTTTTAGATAATAATCCGAGTTTTCTTAACTCTTAAAATAATTAATCTCTAATTAAAATAGAATGAATTTAAACATATGATAAAAATATGATGTAAACCCGATTGATTGTTATATGTATTTTTTTATCTTTATAATAAGATTATTTTTTAAGTCAATTTACGTATTAATTAAGACTATGAGATGATGTTGGAATCATATTTTTACATTAATTTAATCCATTTAAAATATTTAATTATAACTATTTAAAAATATTATAACTCATTTGTGTTTTGCTCTAATCACTATTTTGTCCTTTTATTTTTCAAAAAATAAAAAAATACCTATATATAACACTGATATTTTGGTGTTTAGATATTAATATTTTATTAATTGGATTATGGTATAAGAAAATGTGCAGATATTTTCAAAGTAAATTTACAATTTATGAGAATTGATGTCGTAAAAAGACTAAAGAGTTGAATAATGATGAAAAAATTGTGCTTAAAATGTTTTATCAGTTCAATTTATTTTTGAAATTCAAATTATGGCGTATCTTAAAATTTATTATAAAAATATGTAATATATAATGTTTTACATATCTATTTTGTATTATTGATCTAATTAATAAAATATTTAGTCTTTTATTTTATTTATTATTTTTTTTTAAACTCACGCACACAACACTTATCCTCATCATCTCCTCCACCTATCCATAGCAACTCCCTGTCTCTGCCCACCGTCACAATTGAACAACAATCAAACTCCCTCCAAATCCTAAAACCGTAATGAAAACCATTTGCAAGAATCACCTAATCTTGCAAATATATATATATGCACATAGAAGCAGCATTCAAAATCTGAATTCATAAAATTTCTTAATTTAAAATCAAAATCAGTTCTATCTTTCACCCCCACATCTCTAATTTATCTCCGACCACCACTGACTGACACCTCTAATACGGGGGTTGAGTTGTTGCCGTAGATTTCCACTTGTTATGGCTAAAAGTTAAAAAGTTAATCTTCAATTATTGCTGTAAAATTTTAAACATTTCTGACCACCAAATGAGGAGATTGGCTCCAATTGTTAAGTGTGGCCACTAACTCTATTGATCAGTGAACGGGTTGTTATCTTGTTGACTGCAACAGCTTATTAATTAGTCTACAACTTTAATGCGGATTTGAAGATAAATCTTTAATTTTTGCCCTTCATACCAACTGAATCAAGGCTGTATTGCAAAGTGGTGTAGAATGTACGTTTAATAATGGTATTTTTTGACATTAGCTACTACGTTAATGGGAAAAAAAATATAAAAAAGCGGCGAAATAACCTCTTAGTGTAACGGTGAAATATTGGAGATATTTTTAAGGGTATTTAGAGATCGATTTTTATGCGAATTCATTATGATATTTAATTTAATTCACAAAATGCGGAGTTGAAAAAAAATTTTAACCAATTTAATTAATTTATAGAAATTTGTAAACTATTATTTAAACTAACTTTGGATCGAATTAAATTGTGTGGATCGAACAATTCTTGAATATTTTTAAATATTTTAATATATTTTAAAAAATAAAAAACTGAAAACAAATTACATGTTATTGTAATTTACCCTTTACTTATTTAGGGATCTCTACTCTTATATAATCTTATGCAATCTATTTAGGGATCCCTACTCTTATGTGCTCTCATGCAATGTTTTTTAAATTAGAGTGAATTGATTAGTCGATCAGTTTTCAATTTAGTCGATTTAATCGATCCAATTTGAGTAATTTATGTTAAAAAATATTAATATATTTATGATAATTAACAATAAACAAATAATATTAAAAACTTGTCCGATCAAATCAAATGAATTATTAATTTAATTTTTAATATTACTGATCCTATCAATTAATCTAGTTCTATTTTCAAAATAGCTGCTCTCATGTTGGAAATATGTAGCCACCAACTATTGATTGGTATTAGCCACACAGACTTTTAGTCAAATATTTGATGTTTCCTCCTTAATTTGTCAGCAATAGAGTAACTTACCCTTTATTTATAATAATAATAATTGAAAGAAAATGAAAAACGAGAATATTTATTTTATTTATACTTATTTAGAAAGAAATTTCTTCTTATTTTTTCTTCAAAACAAGTAACTAAGGATAATGAATTAAAAATTTTTATTTTCTCTTCAATTTTTTCTCTCCTCATTTTTCCTTTCTTCATCAAACAAAAAAAAAAAAAATATTCAATCTGCAATTTGTTTTCTCCCTCTCATTTTTTCTCATTTCCTTTGTGGAAATAGGGGTAGCAGTGAACAAACGGGCAGTTCGGTTGGTTTGATTCGATTTTTTATCAAATTTTAATAAATCAAATTTTTTATACTTATAATTGAATCGAATCAAAATTTTTGAAAAAAATCAAATTAATTGACCGATTAAATTAAAATTTATGTATTTATAAACTGAACTAAACAAATTTTATAAAAAGTTCAATTTGGTTCGATTTATTTCAATTTCATTATATGTATTTTAAATTTATTTCGATTTAAATTAGTTTGATTTATTTATTACTTCAGTTAATTAGGTTTTTTCAGTTTTCTATCTAAAAAATCGAATCGAAAATCTAATTTTTTAAATTTATAACCGAACAAATTTTATTAAAAGATCAAATTCAACCGAACTAAATCGATTTAATTGATTTTTTCAGTTCCATCTGGATTTTACTCACTCCTTTGTAGGGGTCTGCTTTGGTTCTTTTCTAAGCTGCGGCGCGTATGGTTCACTCTGTTCCAGGTGCTTTGAATTTTCATCAGATATAAGCAACAATAATTGAAAGTTAATGCAGTGAAAATGAGGAAAAAAAGTACGTAATAATCGGGATAGGTATACGAATTGATGTACCATTAATTTCAAAGGAAAATTGAGTTAGTACGTTTAATAATATCTATTTTTTAAAATTATGCATTTAAATTAAAAAATAATTAATTAAAAATAATTTTAATTGATATTAATTAATATATTTTTAATTTTTAATTAAAATTTTATATTAATACTAATAATAAAATATTTAATTAAAAAATAATGAGTATAAATTTAAAAAATAATTAATTAATATTATATTAATAATATAAACTAATAATTATATTAAAATATTTTTTTTTAAAAAAAGATAAACATTATATAACAGAGGAGTATCAAAGAAAAGGAATTTCTAAATTGAAATTAAGGACCAGCGCAGAAATTAGCTTTGGTACAAGATTAATGAAGGCATAAAGACAGAATTACACAACTCATATTTCCGTGAAACATCTCATCAACCTATCAAAAGAATCTTACTGGGCCATGCCATGGATACAATCTTGTAATATGGAATTAATGGGATTGCATTGCCAAGTTTTTAGAATAGATTCGTACCTATCAGTTAAATTGATAAAACAAAAAATTAGTCAATAATTTAATTTGATTAAAAATTAAAATTAATTTATTTAAATATAAATTTAAAATTAAAATTGTAAATTAAATGAAATTGATTTAATTTAAAATTATCCTCTTTTCATCTCAAAAAAAATTATCATATTTCATTGTTTACATTATTTAAGAAAAATATTTAATATTTTGTTAACTCATAATTTATAATACATTTTTCATCTATATCATTATTTATATTTTATGAGAAAATAAATATATATTTTTAATTTAATAATAATAAAGATAAATTAAAAAATTAATTATAACATATTTTAATTTAATAAAGTGGGCATATTTGGGGATATCTCAAAAAAAATGTTAATAATATTTTTAAAATGAAAGAGTACTATTTTTATAAAAAATTAAATTTTTTTAAAAATAACTTATTATACCAAATTTTTTGTTTCAACCAAGTCAATTGAATTGGAAGCTAATTAACAAATCAACAAATCAGAAAACTAATCAACAAATCCATCCAGTCCATCGGATTTTAAAAACATCACACATTACATAAAAAGGTGCAGTTACTGTGTTGCAGGCAGGCCCTGTAAACGGTGGGATTAATTACATCCAAAAAAGAAAAGAAAAGATAGATCATGGATGTGTAAAAAAAGGTAAGAAATAGGGAGGGAGTGAGTGAGTGAGAGGGGGTGAACAAATTTTTGAGGTGACATTTGCGAAATGATATTCAAACTGTCATCACTCACTGGACGTGGGTTTCTTTGCAGGGGCCCCCCTTTTGTCTCCTTCTTTCTCTCTTTCTCATTCTTTCTTAATCCATGTTACCACTTATCCTATATATTTGGTAAATTATTTAAAGAAAAAAATAAAAAAAATTATTTTTTTTATTTTTGTCATATTTAAATAAAAGAAAAAAAAGAAATTGTTTTCTCATATTTGGATAAAAAAGAAAAAATAAAATTATTTTTCCTCCTTTTATTAAATATTAAGAATAAAAATATAAATTCGCTGTAATTTCATTCAATCATTACATTTCTCTCTATTCTAAAAGAAAAATTAAAGTTATTTTCCTTCTCTCTTTCTAACTTATTTTCCTTCTTTATTTTATCTCTTTCCAAACAAATGATTAATTCTTATGCTCACTACTCTTTTTTGTTGCCATAATTATGATCAATGTTTTCATAATTGAATTGGATCAATAGATCAAAAGAGTAAAATTAAAACTTAATTACTGATTGGAATAAAAAAAATCGAATCAAACCAATTTAATTTAAAACTACGTCATTTTATGAAAAATTTAAGTATTATTTTTATATTTTAAAAAAAATTTAAAAATTATTTTATTTAATAAAATCGATTGAATAAAAATTTGATCAATTGACCAATTCGATCTCTGATTCAATTTTAAAAATATTTAATTACAACTAAAAGAAATAAAAACTCAGCCATAAATTGGAAGAAAGGGATATTTCTTTTCTTTTCATTTGAATCAAGTATTTCAATATTTTTTTAAATACAAGATTAATTTTATTTAAATTAAAAAACTATTTACAGTAAAATGTTATTAATAAATACGACTTCAAGAATTCAAACTCTATTTTTATTTTGTCAACGTGATACATTTGTAAGAAGTGTATCGATTGTTATGTTCATTATATTTCCTTTTCTTTTTCTTTGTTCAACATAATTACAATGGGAAGCAAATCCGCCATAAATTCAAAGACATCTCTATTTTATCAGTGATACACTCATAAACGTGTATATTCACTATAATATGTGATCATTGAGATTTTTTTTTCTTTTAATATTTTATAATAAAAATAATTTCGAAATAATTTACGAACCAGTTGATATTATTTATTTTCTTTTTATTTTCATAATGAGTTTGAAAAACAAGTCAATTGAGATTATTTACTTTTTTTTATATTTTAAGCATAAGATTGAAAATCGAGATATTGGAAAGTAAATCAATTTGAAATTAATTACTTTTTTTTTTTAAATCACCAATCATAAGAATGAAAAAGGAGAGATTGGAAAACAAATTAATTGAGACTAATTGCTTTAAAGGAAAAAAAAAAAAATAGAACACCAATCATAAGATTAGAAAAATATAAGATTAGGAAAATCTCAGAACAGCATAAATAGAGAGTATAAATCAAAGGTAAAGAGGCTTACCAACCAAATTGCCGCTGATAATTGCTGCTTGGAAAGATGGGTTGGTACTTATTATATAAGACACATAAAATATATGATTGGTCAACTTTACTGTGATAAATCTAATAATATCGTCAAATAATGTTATCTAATAATATTGACAATGAATAAGTTAATTATACATTTTATATATTAATTTCTTTTTTTGTATTATGCACAGGATATTTTTTAAATTATTTATTATTTTTTGAAATAAAAAATAAATTCTGTAATCACTTGAACTGACATTAAAGTTTTGATTTAAGCTTATAGAAATTTTGATATTTAATTTTCATTAAATGGGATATTATGAAGAAATAAACTACTGCTGGATGATTATATATAATCAATCCAATGAAATTAAAAGAAATTCTTCAAATGAGTTATTAATATAACATAAATTATTTATGTTGAACCTAAAACGTCAGAAATAAAAATTTTTACTCTAATTTTATAAAATTAAATTTACTAATAATTTGTCTCAATAAAATAAAAATGATATAATAATTAAATTCATCTCCCCAGTAAAGGTTATGTGTTTAAATTTTTTTTATAAATTTGGCTTTATTTTATAATCAATATGCAATTTTACAGTTTTATAAACTACTTCAATATGTAAATTTTAATATAAGTCTAATTAAAATAAAAAATTTATAATTAACATCACGTAGAGCAAATTAACTATCTTTCTTCCTTTTTTAGATGCCCACAAGTCTCCTCTTCCATTCCTTGTCTCGCTTCTCTCTCTCTCATCTTCCCATTTTGTGTGATTCTTGAGTGCATCATATGTATTTGCTTTCCTCTATCATGCCGAGAAACTCCACCATACGCTCTCCCATCTGAGGATGCTATCTTCTAAACATCACTTATTTGTCCATAATTAGAACTACAAATTCCCATATATATCTTCCTTTTTGCCTACACCACCAAAAACCCAATCTTTTTTCGTCCTCTAATAACCAATCGGCATATCTTTCTCAACCCCAACATGTCAGCTGCCATCGCCGCCGCGGCCGCCGCTTCCATCTCTTGCAATTCTACAGCCACTGGTTCTTCTTCAAGAAACGAAAACCACCACCACCAACTGCAGCAACAAACCTTATCACCACCACCGCCAGCGCTGCCTTTAAGCCGTTATGAATCCCAGAAGAGATGAGACTGGAATACTTTTGGGCAGTACCTAAAGAACCACCGCCCACCACTAGCACTATCCCGGTGCAGCGGAGCTCATGTGCTGGAGTTCATGAGATATCTAGATCAGTTTGGCAAGACTAAAGTGCATAACCAAGCCTGCCCATTTTTTGGCCATCCTCACCCTCCAGCTCCTTGCCCTTGCCCACTTAAGCAAGCCTGGGGTAGCCTAGACGCGCTGATCGGACGCCTCCGAGCGGCCTTTGAGGAGAACGGTGGACTGCCTGAGACAAACCCTTTTGGTGCACGCGCTGTGAGACTGTACCTTAGGGAAGTAAGAGATGCACAGGCTAAGGCTAGAGGAATAGCCTATGAGAAGAAAAAGAGAAAGAAGCCACCACAACCGCAGCAGCAACAGCAACAGAAGTTACCATATTCTAATAGTTATGATAACCAAATTCAACAAGGTGGTGATGTTGGTGGATTTGTGCAAAGAAGCATGCCAAGTAGGGGGGTGGTTAATATGGGGGATTTATCTGTACTGAACTAAGGGATCAATAATGGGTTTGGTGTAGAGGGTTTGTGGTTATGCTAGGGTTTATGTTTTGCAGTGTTGTATCCTACTACCACTTAATTTCTTCTTTATCTGTTTTTTATCATATTGGTAATTTTAAAAAACAAATCATTTGATTTTTGCTTCTTTTGTGGTTGGAGCTAAATGGTAAATGCCTGTGTGCTTATCTTTCATCCAAGTGTTTAGACGGCATATGGCTTAATCAATTGATAATATTGACGACATGCATATAACGAAGGATTACCAGTTGCTTATTGAGGGATATAATCGCTACATGGCATTCTAATTTACTCACGAGATTTTGGCCAAATTCTTCCTTACGGCGCTGCAATTTATGTTATAAAATCAGAAAAAAAAATGTCCATGTGCATTCAAAAGCCACCATGTAGGCTATTAATCATTCCTCGCTATTATTCTGTGTGAAGTTGAACTCATTATTTTTTTATTTTTGATTAATTGAATATACTTTCTTTATATATATATATATATATATATATATATTAATTGAATCTGTTACGCATTATTTAGAAATGTTAGGAAGATAAAATTAATATTGTATTATAAAATTAATATCATGTTATTTTTGTTTTCTATAATAATAATTTTTTAAAATTCTTAAATACTTGAAATATAATTTTCCTAATTTTTTCTTGTGTGGAATTAATCATTTGATTATTTTTTTTCTAAGGATATTTTTATGCATAATAAAACTTACCTCATTTATATATCATGTGATAATTGGTAATTTGTATCTTGTCCCTAAGTCAAAATTTGGGCTTTGTAACTAATGGAATAAAAAAAAAAAAAAAACTCACAAATAATTCAATATGAAAGGTGTCCTGAACTTCCAGTTCTCTCTACGTAATCAGATCCCTCAAATTGAAAGTTAGCCAATGTGTAGATCCAAACGGGGGAAAAGAATCCAAAATTGTTATGAAAAATAATCCAATTTCTAAGTGCTAATGGCTCTATATTATGATGCACATAAACTTTTAGAGGGAGACGTTTCCGTGTTTTGAAAATGTTTCATTCTAGGAAATTCTCTTAAAATGTTTTGGGTATGTTTTTACAATTTTGACAAATTAAGAAATGCATTTCCACTTTTAAAATATATTTATTTTCTACTATTAATTTTGATTATGAAACTTATAGATAATTAATATTTATTTTTAAATATTTAATTGATTATTATCATCTCATTTATTTGTTATAGTTAATATTGATTTAGATTATTATCTTTAATATTATTTTTTGTATGATCCCATAATTAGTTGTGTAATATTTATTATATGCAAAAAAAATATTTATAAATATATCTCTACATTTCTCTATATTTTCACTTTTTCGCACGTTTCGTTTCTTATATTTTTAAAAATATTATTTCTTTGTGTTCATTTCCGCATTTCCCATTTCTGTACTACCTAGGCTCCATATCATTTTTATTTTGGTTTTCATTTTTATTTTTATTTTTCAAAATCGAAAAAAAAATTATGGAAAAAAACTTAAAGCAATAACAAAGCTCACTTATCTAGTTTTCGTTTATTATTCTTTTTTTTTTTTTCCACACATCAAGTAGTAAAAAAAATAATTTACTCTAAAAAATAAAAAATAAATGTTGTACTGAAGAAGGATAGAAAATTATTTCTTATGTAACATAGAACTTCTATTTTAGAGGTATCCCCAATTAAATTTGATATCATATTAGAGTATAAGGAACTAATTCTATAAATAGAAGTATTAGGGAGAAATTATTTGGTTTTACTTATTAGAGAAAGACTTTTCACCTTTATTCAAGAATCCTTGCCATTGTTATGTGGTGTATGTCAATCACGGTTGATGATCATTAGCCCATAAATATTAACTAATAAATAATTTAGTTATGTCTAAAAAAAAAAGAAGCAAAATATTTTTTTTATATAAAATATGATTGTATCATAGTTGTATATGATGTCATAATGCATTAATCGAATAGGATATGACACAGATTATGTATATTACTATGAGTGTCAATATAATTTATTAGGTATAAGAAGTTGATGAGCTTAATAGTTCTTTAAGTTTATTAATGTATTTATATAATTAATAGTTGGTGACATTTGAGATGAAGCTCTATTAAGAGAGTGAATCATATAAAAATAGTTTATGAGTTTTTAGAATTTTGAATTAATTTTCTTCTGTTATTAAAGAAAAGTGGATTCAATATTATTTTACATATGGTGTGTGTCACTCTTATTTTAGAGTTATTCCTGATGAGATATAGATTTTTATTATAATAGGATTGAAAGAGGCTAACTCTAGAAATAGAAATATTATAGAAGAAATTATTTAGGCTTTTTTTTTTTTTGTTCCCTATTAGAAAAGAAGTGCATTTGGTTATTATTGAAGGGTTTTTGTCCATTATTGTGTGACGTACGCTTAGTGATTCATAGATATTAAAATATTAAATAATCTAGTTATTATATCTAAAGGATAATGAAACTATGAGTAATGTGATCTTGATATAATTGTGCAGTGTCGTAATGCCTAAATCAAAATGCATTATATGCCGCTAAAATTGTGTATATAATTGCGCGTAAAAAAGTGTAATTTCAAAAGTGTAATTTAAGTGGGGTAGATGGACGTAAAAGTATTTTAAGCTTTATTAATGTATTGATAGCATTAATAATGGATAGTACACATGGATGTAGCCGTACAGAAGAAGATGAACCATATAAATATTATTGTCATTGTGTTTTTTTAATTTCTTAATAGTTTGTACGTTTTAATAGTTATAATGAATATGACATAAATATATAATAGAAGAATAATTTTAATGTCGAATCTAAAGCGAATGGCGATGTTTCATCTCAAACACACATGATAAAGTAATAAATCTTAGCTGATTGCATTTGAATATGGAATGTTACATTGGGTGAACATAGAGTAAGAACTATTAGGTTCATATTAATATCTAGCAATGGGTATGTATCCTCATAAGTGCATAAATAACTTTTCATTCTTTAACTAGTTATTTGGTATGATATAATCAATTATAATGAAATATAATTAAATTCAAACTCAATTGAACTATTAAATTAAAATTTCTTTTTATTTAATTACATTACATTTTATTATATCATATTAAATGCTACCTAAATTTATAGGTGAATTATTGATTTCTACCAGGGATGTATTAGACATGAAAGATTAACATACTTAGGATTTATGGCAACAATCTAAGAATTCAAGTACATGAAATTCCAAGACTCATCATCTTAATCCACATTTAATACATATTTGTGGATAATATTGATATTTATAATTTGTTATGGGTTTTTTCTTATATATTTTTTATTTTTCTAACTTAAAAATTACAGATAATCTAAATGAGCACAACTAAATATAGGTATTTGGACTTCTTCTTCCTAAGAAAAACATTGAAAATGTCAGTTTAGCCCTTGTCTAGTTGACCAATGCATCATGGTGATCCCATATACCCATGGGAAGAGATCCTTTACTACAAACAATTCATTATAAGCTTAACAAACTAGAAGAATGATGAGATTATTTTAGTTTGATCCATTTATACTTATGTGAGAACTGAACTTGATTGAGTTGTGTCAATTTAGTTACATTAGAGAAGATGCATTGGAGATGTTAGTTTCATCTCGTATTAAACAATAATAAATAAAATAAAACACTCACTATTGAAATGTCTTAAACTATAACACAAACTAATTGATTGTAAATTGTATAATTTCAATACCCAATTGTAAAACTCAATTGACACCATCTACTGGAAAAAGGTGTGTAATTGTCACTTGGCATGACATATTTTGGTGGAGAGCTAAGTTTTTTTTTTTTTTGATAGAGGAGAATAACTTTCATTCATGAAATATTAAATACAAGAATACTAATACATGTAAAAAATTAAAACTTACAATTTATAATACATTATATTAATATCGAATATGTTGAATCTGATAAAAAAAGTGAAGATTTTCTTTTGTAAAAACACAATCATTTTGACAGAGTATTAATCTTACATAACAGTGGAAAACGTGTTCCATTAGGTGGTTATATGAAATCACAACTCGACATTTTTTTTAAATGAGTCCAATTGAATTATTACAAAAAATTGATCAATCTTTTCAATAATATTATAAATCAATCTCATAAAAGAATAATAATAACAACTCCATATAAGAGCACTCAAACTTTCATTAATGAAGAATTAAAAACTGTTATTAAAGTTAAAAAAAAAACTAAAAAATTTATAAAAATAATACAAAATTTGAATTATTGAAATAAAAATAGAAAATATGTAATAAAAATAATGAAACTATAGGTTATCGTTGACGATTTAACTTACAGTAGCTTTGAAAAATGAAAAAAAAATGAATTTTGAAAGAAAAGTGAGAAAAAAGACGGAGGACTATGATTATTTTGAGAGAGTCTTTATGAGAGCTAGGCCTTTTACCAATAGCTAAAATTGGTAATTCTTAATTTGCATATGATCTGGTCTTTCTCTGTCGGGTAAATTACAAAAAGGTTAGATAATGCAAAAAAGGTCAAATCCTCAAAATCCTCCTTTCATTTGTCGAATTCCTTTTTTTTAATTTTATTTTTGGTGTTATGGATAATGTTTTTAAAATAAAATAAGATATCAATTGATCGATGGGTCAGATTTCAGTTTAGTCAATTTAATAAATTATTTTTTAAAAAAATATTTAAAAATAAAAATTCAATATAATAAAATAATAAAATAAATTTAATATTTAAATTTTAAATAAAATAGTATAATTTTAAAAATATTTAAAATTTTTATAAAATTATATAGTTTTATAATAAATCAATTTGATTCGATTTTTTATTTTAATCGATTTAACTAATTTTTTAATTTAACTATATTTTTTTATGAATTTTTAATATTAAATTAAATTAAATAATTAAATAATTTTTAATTTTATAAATTTGATTAGTTGGATTTTGAAAACATTGGTTATGGAGATAGCTTCTCATTTCGGATAAGCTAAGTGTCCCTTTTGAGACCTCTTCCTACATCCATATAAATGCTCGACTGGAGGGCCAAGACCATGTGTTGACCATTATGCATTCCTTTTTCTTAGCAAATATAGTGGAGGAGGTTTCTGCCTTATTCGTATAACACATGTTTGCCCTTAATTCATTCCAAACTTTCATCATTAGTTATTAGTGGTTTATAAAATATTTTTCCTCCTTTAATTTTTAAGTCGTTTATTTTCAAAAAAAAAATCCATTTTCATTTCAGTTTAATTCCATTCATCATCAATAATTGCTTAGGAGGTTTATGTTTCTTTAATAATTTTAAGAGTTAATAATCCGTTTAGTAGAAAAAAAAATTGAACCTTTTCTTTTTGTTATATGTAAACCTTTTGAAATAATTAATAATATTTAAAATTAATCAAATTTATATCGATTATACTCATGATAAAAATCGAGATTAGAAATTTATGTCATTTATTTACATTGCTATTATCTAACTGTAATTTATATTATAAAATACTTATATGATTCAAAATCAATTGAAATTTTTAAAAAAATAAGTCACTTTTATTTTTTTTTAAAGTTATTTGAAATTTAATTACCTATTAAAATATTAATCATATATATATTTTTTTAATTTTAGCTAATTATGAGTTTCATAATGAAATATGTCAATTTTTTTTTTAAAAAATGATAGTAATTTCAGCAAATGATGTAAATATCTTAATTCTATTTTGATTATAGATACAATTAATATAAATTTAACCACTTTTAGATATAACTAGTTATTTTAAAAGGCTTATGAATAATAATGGTGAAAAAAATATTTAATCTTTTAATATCATCTAGCCTTAGTAATCTGGATTCATATAATCATATATGTTATATCAATTTATTAAGTATTGAATAATATCTTACTTTTTTCATATATATTATATATATACACGAGAAGAAGAGGGGCTCCAATTTGAATCTCTTCCCAAATTGACAAAAACATTTTTTTTTTTCATATATGTTAAGTTCTCTTAGGTTGCACAAAATAAATTATATTATCAATCTTTTACAATAAAAAAAGTTTCATAATAATTTTAATCAATTATTTCTGATAGTTCTAATAGTACCAACAATTCCCTAATATGTCTTGCCTCCTTGATTTTTTTAATTATATATTTTTTAAATTAGTGAGATTTATTTTAGGGTATCATTTTTGTCTCTAATATTTGAGGATTAAGAATGAGTTTCGAATATATTTATACACTAGTTGATGTGTCAATTTTATATTTATGGATATTTGATTTAGCTATAAATGTTATTAATTATTGTTTCTCATTTAATAATTAAACAACAAATGTTTGGTTAAAATTTTAAGAGGCAACTTAGTTGTTATATTTTACCAATTATTAGTTGTTATTCTTAGTTGTTGATTGTTAGATTTTATTCTTAATTGTTGATTGTTAATTATTGGTAGCTTATTGTTGTTTAATATTAAGTGTTCGGTAAAATATTTTTATCAATCGTTATTTGTACATATAATTATTATTATGAATATAAATTTTAAATAAATTAATTAAACACAATAACATATTTATCTTTTATTTATAAATGTAGAATCAATTGATAAAAAGTTTCAAAAAAATATAATTTTTTAAACTATATCTGTTTGATAGTTTACCAAATATCAATTTATATTTTAAACTGTAATTGAAAAACTAATTAAATACATATATTGTAAAACTTTTATAAAATCGAAAAGCAAAAAGACCCTCCGGCAAAAAACGTACAATGCTTATTAGCAACTGTTTATATATATCAATTAGATTTGGCGATCAAATGTTACAAATTTAGTTTGTTATAATATTAATAGCCCTTAATAATAACAATAATACTCTCTCGTCCAAAAGATTATTATCTATAAATTTTCACATTATTTTAAAAAATTACATTTAATATTTTGACAACTCATAATTTATAATATACTATTTTTCATTATACCCTTAATTATATTTAAAGAGAAAATAAATATTTTTAACTAGTTTAATAATTAGTGGAAGATAAATTAGAAAATTTTAATTATACTTAATGAAAATAAACATGTTTTTTGAAATATTTTTTTAAAAAATAAAGGACAATTTTTTTTAAGACAGAATGGATAATAATAATAATAATAATAATAATAATAATAATAATAATAATAATGTGTAACCAAGAATGATAAATGCAGCAGCCATTATCAACATCTAACCACTCATTCCACAAACTAATCAATCCCAAAGCTAGAAACTAATACTATCATTAATGAGTTGAGGTCTCTCAACACACAACCACATCCGAGTACTTTGCGATGTAACAATCATTATGCAAAATCCTATATTGCTTTGTTACGTAATAGATGTCGTTTAAAATTTTTATATTTAATAGATATTATTATATAAATAAAAGACTATATTATTCTTAATTAATTATTTTCATAAAATATTATACACTACAAAAAAATAATTATTATGAAAGAGAGAAAAGTAAAATTGAAAAAAATTAATTAATATTCATAAATAATTATAAAATGTCATGTATTATGAGATAAAAACGGATGGAGTACTCTCTATCTCTAATCCCAAAATTTACATACTAATTTGTTCTTTTTAGGCAAAATAAATCCCCAAATCTTAGGACTTGGAATAATTATATCATTGAATTTCATAATCTAATTTATATATATTGAACCTTACATTTTTATTTTTTTATATTAAAGACTTTAATGATAAAAAAAATATGAAATTGATGAGAAATTCATAAATTATAATTTTAAAATTAAAAATTATATTATTTTTTACATTAAAATCAATAAAATTATAAAAACAAAATTAATTGTGTTGCTCTACACTTGTCAAGTTTTATTAATCAAAGTGTTATTTTTCAATAATATGACCGTCTAGCAATTTTTAAATTATTGTAAATAAAATTTTTTATCAATTTTATTTTGACTATTATTAAAATTCTTAATACAAGAAAAAATAAAAATTTGAAGACTCAATATGCATGAATTAAAGTATAGGGACTAAGTAACATAATCACGCAAAACTTAAGAACTTTAAAATGTATTTGTTTATTGTGTTTATCTTCTTTGCATATATTGTATTTAGGGGTATTTATTTTATCTTTTGAATATTTTTTTACTTTTCAATTTGTAAAAAGTATAAAAAAAAGATGTCTGATTGAATAAAACAAATAACATCTGGTAGCTAATAGATTATCTAACAACTATAATTCAAAAAATGATGCAATCTAATAGATTCTATTTTTACATATGAAAAGATAATTATATCCCTTGAATTTATTTATTAATAATTTCAATTTTACTACAATTATTTATAGCTAATTTATTATTTTATTATTTTTATAATAAAATCACTATAAAATTAATAATTAATATTTAATGTATAGTTAACTATAATGGTTACAAGTTAAAATAACAATTAAATCAAATAGATTCTTAATTTAAAATTTTTAATTTGCAACCCTTTGCTATTTTGTTTTTCAAAAATTTTTGCCTATCTAATTGTTTTGATGCATAAATCACTAACGCACCTATTGAATCCACAGCTAATTCAATTTTCAATCTCATTTGAGGTTGTAATTTGACAGTTTCAAAGGCTCTCTTCATTGGGTACTGATTTTTTTTTTTAAAAAATTTGTCATTGGTTTAATTTTCTCTCTTTTATTTATAGTTCAGGAGTATGATAGTTTTGAAAATTTTTTCATTTTAAATATGATATTTCTATTTATATTTTTAAAATATTTGAATTATTATTGTTATTGATTATTTTATATAATATATGAATAAGTGACTACAAGTGTCAGATTTAAAAAATTTATTTATTTGTATTCTCACATAAGTGAACTATTTTAGATACTTATAAGTGTTATATTTCAAATAATAAACTTATTTTTAAACAAATTTTCTAAATTGTTTTCATGCTGGTTTCCATTTTTTTCTTTTCATATTTTGACAATAAAGAAATGTTTCACAAATTATATGTGAATATGTACATTGAATATATATATATATATATATATATATATATATATATATATATATATATATATATATAAATAAAAAATATAAGATAGATGTGGTCAAATAAAAAAATTATAAATAAAAAATATATATAGACACAATTAAACACACAA
>CATIWR010041663.1:0-16250 GCA_949677035.1 Omphalea diandra | reverse complement strand
TTTAAATAATAATTTTTTTTTTTTTTTTTTTTATTTAATTAATATATATTTTTGTAATTTATTTTTTTGGTTTATTTTTTTTTCAATTTTTTGGTTTTTTTTTTTATTTTTTTGTATTTATTTTTTTTATTTTTTTTTTAGATACTCTGTTTTTTTTTATATATATATATATATATATATATATATATATATATATATATATATATATATATTAAAAAAATTTGCGATTCCATATCTCATGACTATTATAACTGTGACATACTGACACATCTAAAATGCAACCATGATTGTGATTTAAAACTCTGCCATTAAATGAATTTCCTAAAATTGTTATTCCTTTTATCCATACATGATAGTAGGAACTGGTTGTGTTAAATAATTTGTAGAAATAAGTAGTTGCATAAAATCATGTATATTCAATAGGGGTGTCAAAATGGGTTATGACACGCTAACACAATTTGCCAAACATGTAAAATTAATGGGCTAGGGTTGAGTTTAATTCGGTTCGTGTCATGAACGGGTCAACCCATTTATGACGCGGTATTAATCGGGTCATGTAATGAATTGACACATGAACTCACTATAATTCGTTTAATTTTATGTATCTTATTAACTTGATACAAATTATTTATAATCTATATAATTTATGCGTAATATCAAGTTTAAAATGATCATTTATATACAATATATAGATATCTTTTTAGGTATTTATATTTTTAGAAAAATTTAAATCATATTTATTTTAAAACTTTTATGTGTTAATATTTATTTATATTAATATTTAAACTTTAGTGTTATATTAATTTTTATTTAAAATTTTTATTAATATTTATTTTGAACTTTGAAAAATATATGTTTATAGATAATATTTCAATCGATTTTATTAAAAATATAATATTTTTAGATTATAAATTTTATGTGTTAAATGAGTTATGACAAGTTTTGTGACCCATAACGATCTGATTAAGTAGACGGGTTACACGTGTCGTATTTGTGTAAACCACATAAATTTCGTGTTATGTTAGGGTTGAGATATCCTAGTACGATTAATGAATGAGTCGTTTTCATATTGACCTTAATCATGTCATTTGAGTGGGTTGACATGACACACTAACCCTTTTTGACACCTTAATATTCAAATTTTGAATTTTTTTGCATATTCTTGGTTTTGAATAGTGATTACTAATGCTAGAGAATGTATTGTTTATTAAACTCCTTTAACATCCATCTCCGTTCGTGCAATTGTTTTTCATGTTAAGTCCTTTATTTTTATTTCTATTTTTGTATCTTAAAAAAATGTAAAGCTGAAATGAGATAATGCATATAATGGACCCTACATAGATGTTTTTAGATGAATGGATTTAACTCAATGGTTCAAACATAAGATGATAAGAAAAACAAAAGAAAATAAACAGAAAGAATAAGAAAAGAAAACAATTTACAAGTAAAATTTTACCTTTTTAGCTTCCCTTTTTCTATTCCTTTTATTGTATTTTTGTATTATTTTGTTTATGTTTATATGCTAAACAATAATATGGTAGAAATCAATAGTCAGAACCAACAAATAGAAAAATGAATTATTAATATTTCAATCAAATTTAATCCTTTCGTCTATTTATAAAATCGTAAAATTTATCAAATTAACAACACAAACCAATCAAATAAACAAATGATGAAAAATCTAGTAAAAATTATAAGTAACCAGGCAATGTAAGGCAAGATAAGGCTCACTTTAACTACAATTTAGTTGTTTTATTTTCATATATACCTCTATAGCAAACATAGTAAATAGATGGCCATAAGCAAAAGTTAAGTTAGAGTAAAACTCCAAGAATGAAAGGCAACAAGAAATGATATGTGAAGGCAAAAAGCAGAAATTATAATCAATGGTTGAGATTAATATGACTATAATTAATGAATAAATGAGATTCCATTTTAGTTGAAAGAAGTGGTTGCAAATTGATTTATGGTTTTAGGATGCTCGGTTAAAGTTATAATTTAAGATTTGTTTATTAAAAAAAAACTTATTTTTTAGTGCCTTCTAGCACTGCTTTTATAAGTCATTCATTTTTAATACTTTAAAAAATATTCATAATCAAATCTCATGTAAACTTAATATATTCATAGTCAAATATATATTGTGTATTTATTAAATGTATACATAGATAATTTATGCAAATAATATAATATGTGTGTGTGTGTGTGTGTGTAAGTTTTTAGTATAAAATATTTGTATTTATAATAAATAATTTTAAAAATTACATCATGAAAGCGAGGATAAAGGGAAATCCCCCTTTTCCCATTAAGAGTGCGGGTGAGGATGAGTAATAGTTTGTTGCTCCTACCCCATCTTATTACCATTCCTATCACAAACCACCCTCACCTGAGGCGCCCATGGATGTATGCCTCCTTGCATTAGGAGTTTTATATTTAAAGGGAAACCTTGATAAGGTAATATAGAAGTGTAATTATCCACTTCAAAAATGTTATTCATAGCATTCTCTATCACCATAATAAATTTGGCATTGCGTATTGAACTTGCAAATGAACAATCAAAATCCTTGCTTGATGATTCTTACTCTATGTTAGGCTTTTTAGATGATCAAATAAAATTCAGGTTGGGTTATCTAATCATCTTTCTCATTTGTAATTATGGTTTGATTGCAAAAACTCATTGTCTTTCCTTGCTAATGTATCATTGTCTTTCTTTAATAAGGTATACATGGAATTTTATTTGCTAACATTGCAAGAAAATTAGGATGTTAGTCGTTAGTTGGACTCTCTTTTTGTTTTTATTTAATATTGAAGTGTGTTATGAAACTTTTGTAATTTTCTTAGGATTTTAGCATTTGGATTGAAAGACATAATTAGAATGTCTACTAAGTAGGTATATTGAACATAAGAAACATGTATATACATATATTTAATCATGAATTTGTTGTATCATAATTGACGTGATGCAAGGTCCTAACCTATTGTACTAGACATCATATCATACTCAAATAACATATAATGAGCCATGTTTTGCATCAATGATATGAGAATGCATCATGAAGGATGTATGATGTGAAAACATATGAATGAAAGCATAAAACACAGTAGGGCAGAATATAATCATGAAGGATGTATGATGTGAAAACATATGAATAAAAGCATAAAACACAATAGGGCAGAATATAGAGCTAGAGTATAGGTTATGGGTATCTTAAGGACCTCTCTAAAATTACCCTAAGTGTGATGGATATGCCAAAAGCATGATGGAAAGCAATCCTAGCCATGGATAGGGCTAGGATGCAAACTAAAGTGGGAAGAAGAATGATGTATCAAAATGACTAGAATAACTTGAAAAAAAATAACATATTAAGGATCATTAATTGGGCTTCTTGGAATATGGAGCCTCCTCCAAATGATACATCTATACCATTTATACCATAAAGGTGATGGAGGAGCCAAGTTAGCCATATAAAGGGCTAACCTAACCTCCTTTAAGATTGTATGAAGGGCAAAGCAATAAGATACTCAACTAATAAAAGGCAAAGGAATAAGATACTCAACTAACATCCATAAAATACAAGAGCATGAAGGGATCATTAGCTTTATAGGTCTTTCCTTATCACTTACCTTCAAACTCATGCTTGAAGAGGCAAGCAAACAACACAAGCATAACATAAAGCATGCAAATTATTCCCTAAATCTTACTCATTTGTGATATATAGCCAAAACATGATGGATAAAGGTCAGTAGTTGTTGCAACCTACCTCATTATATCCATTATTAGACTCAAGAAATGAAAAAGAAACCAAAAACCTCAAAAAAAATCAAAAAAATAATGCAAACTACGATAGTACATGTTAACAGTGTTTGTGATATGTATAAACTAACCAATAGTATGTACAAACCACCCAGTAGTCTATATAGACCACTAGTTGTGTTTTTGGTAGAATTCGAGAAGAGAATAATGTAAGGATGAAGAAGATAAAGAAGGGGAAACAAAGGCCTAATATGGCCTGAAGACTAACTTTAGGAGCTCAAAGGTACTAAAAGTTTGAGAATCTCTCCAAAAATACAAAGAAAACTATCATGATCCAATTTAGAATCGTGATTAATGCATAAATTAATATTATATTAATTCATGCAAGCCTATATAAAAAATACAATCCTAAAAATACTAAAAAAAATAATTAATTAATAACCTAAATAAGATAATATTTAAATATCTAATAATATTGAAAACATTGACAAAGTTTTAAACATAAACTACAGAGTCTCTACAAATATGATCGATACGATCAT
The DNA here is from genome assembly GCA_949677035.1 of Omphalea diandra. Classification (NCBI taxonomy): domain Eukaryota; kingdom Viridiplantae; phylum Streptophyta; class Magnoliopsida; order Malpighiales; family Euphorbiaceae; genus Omphalea; species Omphalea diandra. Next base: position 11,957 of record CATIWR010041663.1, on the reverse strand, counting down.
CCAATTGATCATGATAAATATTATCCTAAGAAATATAAAGTTTGGGCATACCCAATAATGTCAAAATAGATAAAAATGGATCTTCCAATGGAAACAAACTGAAGTTCGGACCAATTACAAATGTCTAATGATTTGAACATAATAGAGCAAATGTGGACTGAGCTAATTCTGAGTGAATGATAATTATATCATACAATGGACTAAGAATAGCCAAATGCTTAAATAATTTCACTATAGTTTTATATTTCTAAACTTGTTAATACCAACAACAATTTTTATCTAATTTAAGCATTCAAACCAATAAAGATTTCAAAATCAATATTAATTCATTTAAACCAATGAAATATTTCAAATTAAATATTTTCTATATAGTACTTTAGGGTGATGATAGTTCACATCCCCAAATGTCCATATGGTAAGTATGCTACTAAATAATTAGATACAAATAATCTCCTCCATAAATATCAATGCATGCCTCTAATGCAATACTCAATAAATTATGTTTCATGTTAGCAAATAATGTAATTCTATTACTATGATGATCTATATGGTAAGACCATATAATCAATAATTACATACAAATAATTAGATACTAAATATTGGTTAAAAAATCAAACCTCATTTAAACAAACATCAAATTATAAAATTCAAATTCAAATTACAAAAATTCTAATATCATAAATAATATTATAAATAATAATACTCAGAAATCAAATGCTAATAATTCAAAGTTCAAATACTTTTAAATTGATAAATTAAATCAAATATATTTAAAACATTCAAAATTCACAAATATCAAATTATAACTTCAAAATAACAAATGAAATTCTAAAACAATTTAAAGACATATTCCCAGAAGTCTATAAGTTCTAAATGCACAAAATGTTTAACAAATAATTAATCCAACAATTCAAAAATATTTATAACCAAGCGATAAATTAATTTAAAGATTTATAAAAAACACATTTAATAAAATATACTTCAATGATATTGTCAAATCTTATGTATTTAAATATTTTCATGCTAAAAAATTTTAAAGAGAAATAAATACTTATTGTATACTGCAATTGTCATTTATCTAAAACTCTAGAATAAAAGCTAATTCAAGCAGTTTAGAACTGAAGCTAAGTCAAGCATAAGACAAGCAAACTCAACTAACTAAGAAAGAATCAAAATTTCCTAAAGAAATAATATAATTCAGACAATTGATTAATAAGAAATTGTAGATAAATGAGAACTTAGTGTTTTAAGAAATTACTTTAATTTTAACACTTTTGTACATGTTCAAAATATGTCGATATAATAATAATAATAATAATAATAATAATAATAATAATAATAATAATAATAATAATAATAATAATAATAATAAAAAGAGCTCACTATTATAACATATTAGTTATATAGTATTAAAATCTAACTTAACAAAATTAATAATAATAATAATAATAATTTAGAGCAAGTCTAGTTAGTATTATCTAAAATAATAATGATAATAAGAATGAAATTTTAGTATGTATTAACTACTTATAAATGTAAATTAAAAGTGGTTCAATATCATAAATTGTCATATGGAAGAAATACATAATTTCAACATTGTGTGTGTGTGCGTATAGTTGCTATTCTTGCTATATTGAAATATGCAAATAAGAAATTTGTAGAAAAAAAGGAACCATTGACTACACCAACCACTCATATTTATCCAATAAAAAATAAATAAATACAAGGTCCAATGACTTGTCCTCGATAAGTTTTGAACTTAACATAATATAAAAGAATTGAATGCTACAAATATTGTTCCAAAAAATACTCAGTTATATTTGAAAATCATGACTCTACAACTCTTATTAGGTATCTACAATCTTGTTACAATACTTTTTTTTTATTATTATTTTAAAACAAAAATATGTGACATAATAATAAATATATATGGTATATCAACTATTATATAAACAAAGAATACAAAATAATAATAATAATAATAATAATAATAATAATAATAATAATAATTATTATTATTATTATTATTATTATTATCATCATCATCATCATCGTCATCATCATCATCATCATTGGCTAAGGTAATTTTTATCAGTAGTTCATGGGTTATGAAACAAATGAAATAGTTTAATAAGGTATTATATTACCTTTTTCAGACATAAATTATCATTAAAAGAATAAATTACTAAATTATAAAAAGACAGAGAATTGTTGTATCATATTAAATAGTTAATAGGTAGCCACACAAATGAATACAACTATGGCCACTTTTTGAACAAATGACATGAGTTCATCCAAGCAAGCAATGATAATTTTTTCTACATAACTTTTAGGCTACATATAATAGGTTCATAAGGCTAATACATAAAAATTAATAAGGCTAAAGAATATAAAAATCAATAAAAAAATCTATGGAATTACCTGAACCACAATGTAGGTGGGAGCAATAAAAGATGTTGACTCTTATGCACCAGGAAGGAGGTTGAATTGATGGCAAAATTAAAATTTAAAGTAAATGGGTAATTAAAAGCAATAAAAGAGGAAAGAAAGAAATGCTAGACACAAGTAATTTATAGTGGTTCCAGTATTAATCAATCCAACATCCACTCTCTAATTATCCAATTGAGTATTTCACTACCAATTAACTTACACTAAGAGTTTTACAAGCTAATTCCCCAACTTAGTGTTTAGATCCATACTCAACTCAATTACACTTTGTGTTTAAGGCTAACACACCATCTTATAATACTTTTCCAACTTAAGCTAACCCTTAACTCTTAATTACAAGTGTTTAGACTCGTACAAAATCTTTATAATAACAATAAAAGTAATTCCAACAACTATAGTGTATGAATATTAAAGAATGAGATAACAATCAAAGTAATTCCAATAACTAAAGTATATGAATATTAAAGAATGAGGCTTTAAGAAATTAATTTATAAGAGTTTAGGTATCTTAATGGTTGTCCTCTTGCATTGAGGGCAATTTGGTGGTGTAGTTATAGATTTCAACTACCAAGGAGCCATTACTAACAAATTAGAACCATCCAAAGACATGGTAGGAAATCTTACATTTAATGTTTGTTAAAAGAATTTCACTATTAAGATGCCTCAATTGTGATCACTATTCACATTTAGTGCTCAGGATCTCTATTTCACAGTCATGATCTTCATATGTGTCTAATGGCTAGTGATATGTAACATTCTTTAATAGGTTCCTTCAACTTGATGTTGCAACACTCCAATTATGATCATAAATCATGATAACGACATAAGGCTTCAATCGCAATCTGCTTATCACACTATATTAATTGGTCACAACTTAGACCATGTACTTAGCCTACCTGAATGTGTCAATTTGAGTTTTAGATCACAGTTGCACCATTTGCTTTACAATCACAATCAACAAACTATTACATGGCTAGTTACACACGTGGCATGCCTAAAATGACTTTCTAGATAACTGTTAGAACTTTTTCTTTAAGAATCGAAAGTAGTAGTCGCGACTTATTTTTCTCAGTCATGATAGATGTTTCACGTTGAAGGACTTGGGCATGAGCTAAGATGTGTATTAAAATGTTTCTTTTGGTTCCATAAAGAAGCTAGATAATGGTAGTGACTATAAGATTTCGATGGTGACGTTGATTTCTTAGTTGCAATGTGTTGGTCTTGGGTACGACTTTTATGCCAGTTTTTGCCTTTTAGAGTTTTCGCTAACTTTTGACTTCCTAACTTATTCTAAACTTATTTCTTGCAAAATCAACACTTGATAAACATATTAGTAGCTTTAATCTAACTTATCAAGATAAAAAATGAGGTTTGACTAAGTTTGACATACTTAGTCCAATAATCTCTCCAATTTTTATTTTTTATAACTTATATTGATTTTTCAAGGGAAAATAAGTTCTGCAATGTATATAATAACATATTATAACAATTACACAAGTTTGAATAAGTTTCATGTAGAATCATTTGAGTGGTCATACAATGCAAAACTAAATAACAAGTGTGCTTTCCCTAATTTTAACTCCCCCTCAATATATGATTCTTTTGTGACATAGATAACATGAAGAAATTAAAATTTTACTTTGCATTCTCTTTTCCTTTTTTGTTAAGATAAAAAAGGAGTTAAAAAGGGGTTGAAGCACAAGTAAGAAGATACAATTAGAGGGATATTTATGCATCATTCAAGTGTCCCTTCAATTAATTGTTCTATCATAAATAAGAGATATTTAATAATGTAATGAAGAATACAATGGAAATCAAATAGACACATAAATTAAAATTAAATTGAAAGGAAACAAAATGGACACAAATTAAAATTAAATTGAAAGGAAACAAAATGGACACATAAATTAAAATTAAATTGATGGGAAACAAACACTTACAATGTAGATAAAGGAAAAACAAACACATGTTTGATCATTACATATTCGACCTAACTATCTTTAAGATCAAACAAGACATAAAAATGCAAATAGAAAACATAAAAAATAAGAAACAAATGAAAGCCAAACTAATATTAAACATCTTCATGCTAATCCTCCCAACCAGGTAGATAACATCATTCAAGCTTCAACTTTCCTTGAATCTCAACATTATCACCATGTTGGTGATTCCAAAGTCCAAATCTTTTTAAAAGCCTATCCAAATTTTTGTTAATAGACTCTAAAGTCACTTATAAGAGAGTATGCATATGAGTTGGAGTAGGTTATGGAGGTTGTTCTTCTTCTATTACTTCGTCCTCACCAACTTACTCTTGGATAACCACCTTAAACCTCTTGCTTCTAACCTCTTCTAGGATGCTCACCCCTTAAGCACTGAGCAAATACTCATTGGTCTTTGGCTTGATTACTTTGGTGGCTGCTAAATAATTTAGATTAATCAAATTGGCATTGTAGGGGTAGAAGATTTTAAAAAGGGTTAGGGTAAGAGTAAAAGCCTCAACATGCTTGGTTATATCTGTTATATGGGAAGAGAAAAAAATTTTCCCATGTTTGTATTTGGCTAAATAGGAAAATTGATCAACTAAGAATTTGGAAATTTGGATGGCTTCTCCCCTAACCAACTCAAAGGGAAAGAATAGGTCTTTTTATGATACTTTTTCATTTCTATCCCTCTAGGCTTTTATAAAGAAAGTTACAATCTACTAGTGAATCTAAAGGGGAAGAAATATAATATTTTTGGAAAAAGAGGACTTAGAGTTGTGCCTCTTCTCAATTGATATCTCTTTTTAAAAATCATTGTAGCTTATATGGAAGTCATAGTAATTCCATGCTCCCTCAATTTACAACTTAAAAATCCCAGCCAAAGAGTCAAGAGATAGCCCATAAGGTTTCTTAAAAAAGCGAAAAGTAATACCATACTGACTTAATTCATGTGTAGGATTTTTATAGATCTCCATTATGGCTAAGAATTCTGTTATGATTTCATCATATCTGATTTCTTTAATAAACAAAACTTCTCCCATGACATTTTCGAGAGGTAGGCTAAGATTATTTCTTTGATTCCTAAAGCCTTTAAGGTAGTGATGCTTGGAGTCTTATTGGGGAGAATGATTATATCCTTAACTATCTCATATCTCTTCTTTTCTTCTTAGGTGATTCTTTTATGAGTACAAGCAAGGAGGATATGGGAGATGAGCTAATTGGGGCCTTGCCTTAAGTTCTCTTATGGATTTTTGTTTAGGGACTATTAGGGGAAAAAAGAGAGTAGAGGAATTAGGAGAAGAATATAAGAGGAAATGAAGAAGAGATAAGAGAAAATGAGTTTGAAGTGTTAGAAATGGTAGGAAATTGAAAGATATGGCATATTTGCATTAAATACAAAATTGGCCTTCTTAAAATTTCATTTGTTATCCAACAATTTTTGCAATATGTGACCAGAAAGGAGGGTTAACTGTAATTCATGGAAAAAGTGTTTAACAAATACTTTTGAACTCCAAATGTTGCGCGTGCTTCACAAGAATTTGAAAAGTTTTAAAAAGTCACAAAAGTGAACGATGGGTAATGATTGCAAAATTTGAAATGATGCCATTCAAACAAGGTGACTTATAAATTTCCACTGTAAAATGTAATTCTTGGTCGTGATTTTTAGGTTAGCTTGTAAAATGAAATAAAAACACAAATTTGTACAGTTGGCCTCTAATTGAATGTTCAAATTAATGTTTAGATGATTGATTTAAGCACTTGAATATGAAAAAACTCATGCAATTGAATTAATCAATCTCAACACATAAAAATAATCAAATTATCAATAATAACAAAATGCATATATTAAACACAAGTCAATCAATAATCAAGACCAATTGAACTTAGGGAGCTCCATTTAGCATCCCTAATTCCCTCTTAATAAAGTTCATCCTTTCGTCATTAGGAGGTTTAATAAAGATATCCACTAATAGGTTAGTTGCATCAATGAATTCTAATGAACATCGCCCATTTTGCACATGGTCTCTCAATAAATAATGCCTTATATCTATATGTTTGCTTCTAGAGTGTTGGATGAGATTTTAGAAAGATTATAACACTTATGTTGTCACATTTGATGGGAATGTGATTAATCACTTTACAATATATTCGCATGAGTAATACACAACTATGACTATGAGTAGCAATAGACCAACATGTCTTTTGCTATAAGCATGAGGTGTTTATGACTATGGCAATAAACGGTAACACATAGCCAAACAAGCGATTGTCCTCTTCACCTTTAGCTCTTTAGCCTAGCTCCAGAGTCCTTTTAGCATACTACTCATGGAAGAGATGGATCAAAACATCTCTTAAGAAATAGAAGGGATGAACAAAGGTAATTCTGATGCCAGCTTGAGAGAATTTAGAAACTCATGATTGGAGAAGAGAGAGAGAGAGATTTTATTTCTTTCAAAACTTGTTCTTTAAACTTACAAAGCTTCTCCTTGCATAGATGGGAGAAAAGATAAGCTCATATCTAGAATGAGCTGTAAAGGGAAAACACTTAAAAGTAAAGTGACTGTTGTAACTAAAGTAATCACATGGCAACAGTACAAACCATAAAAATAAACATACTGGGCCCTTAAAGGAGCCTTATTAAAGCAAACCATAATTACAAAAGACAAAGGGTCCCATCACTTGATAATGGGTTCATGTGAAGGAGAAAGATTCATATTTTCATAATCTTCCTCCTTGTGCTTCTGTTCAATACGCTCTATGATGTCATCCTTTTCTCACTCAAGCGTTAGGTAGCAATCATAAGCGTCTTAAGAATACTACTCAGGAGTGTACTATTCTCCAGTTAGATCATCTTTGAGGCTTGAGTAGTTTGGTATTTTTCCCCATTGGTCACTAGCTGTTTTGAGACTCTGATGGTACTGAGATGACAATGTATTCTAAGGTGCTTCTTTTGATAAAGAAGGCCATATTTCCTTTGGGATAATCTTGTTTTGGCCACACATATACCATTGGAACTCTTTGAATTCTTCATGATGTTCTAAGGCATTAAACCATAGGGAGAACTATTATTCTTTGTAGATATGAACATGTGCCATTATTCTGGGAGTAGTACCAGTAGGACCCATAAAAAATGGTCTATGAAACAAGTAGATGACCCTTTTGTTTAATGTCGTTTGTGTCTCACATTTGTCGAACTTGGCCTTGAGAGTATCAATCGAGTAATTTATTGGGGAAAACCACTCAAGAAAGGTAATTAGGTGAGGATTATACTGAATTCCTTTCTTTAAATCAATCAGATAGGACCAAAAGTTATAGAGCCTGATTTCCACAGCAATTATGTAGAGGTGACAAAAATACTATAAGAAAATGAGAAATTATTTAGGCCATGTCCCGCCACTACTATTGCAAGAGGTAAAATCCATGAAGGTATAGGCTTTTAGGAAGGGATATGAAGGATGGAAGCCTAGTATTTCCATGAAAATTGGTCTGCATCTTTTGAGGAGAATGGTTTGGTAGACAAATAGTAGTTCTAGAGCAATCTTGCTAATTTTTTAGTAGCTTGTGGGTGTTTAGATTTTAGGAGGAATTCCTGTTCTGAGAAATTGGTCATTGAAAGAGCCAAGGGTAGAGGATGGAGTAGTGTTCAAAGAGGAAGAAGAGGAAGCCATGAGGATCAAAGGATAAGTGTGTTGTCTTGTTATAAGAGAAATGGTTGAGGCCTTGATAGCAAATCAGGAATAAGAATTTAAACATGTGTGGAAGGGATGAGCAATCCATGAGGATAGTGAAGTGATGTCCAATCAAGTGAAATTCAAATTTCTTTATCCTATTTTTTACAGCAAGGATCTTTTTGAATGTGGAGTGATATTGTTGTTCTACTGGACTGAATAGCATGTGCACAAATGCTCTTTTTCTTATCCATTTCCTTTAAAAGAATAGCTCCCCAATAGTTGTCACTAGCATCAGTTTGTAAAATCCTCTTTCCTGTGGAAGGAATCTAGAGAGGTGACAAATTCTGCATCATTGTTTTAAAAGTTTTGACAATATGTGTATGGCATGCAACCCATGGTAGGGAATCTTTTTTTAACAAAAGTTGCAAAGGACGTGCATGAGCTATAAAGCATGGGACAAAGTCCCTCAGATAATTGGCAATTCCAAGGAACTGTTAGATCTACTTTTGGGAGAGATTTTTATCTGAGAACTTTAATAATTATGCTTCAATATATGGGCCAGCTTGTATTGTCCATTCTTAAAATTCATGCCCAAGAATGCTATTTCTGTCTTGGCTATCTGCATCTTGGATTGAGAAAGCATGATACCAAATCTTTTGGTAAGTGTCATAAACTGTTGTAATAGTTCTAGATGTGACTCCATATTTGGTGAGAACAGAAGGACATCATCAATGTAGATAAGAGCACCGTGGAGTAAAGTCTCGTAAATATGTATCATTGCTTTTTGAAATAAAGAAGGGGCCATTTTTAATCCAAACGGTATGACCGTCCACTGGTAGTGTCTATTTGGAATATAAAAGGCCGTTTTGGGACGATCTTCCATTTTGATTCCTAGCTGCTAGAAACCCGCCTTTAGATCAAACTTGGAAAAAACCTTTCCTTGAGAAAGATGAACAAATAGTGAAGAAATCTTTGGAAGAGGAAGTTTGTCATCTTTGAGGAAATGGTTAAGTGGTTGGTAGTCTATGACCAGTCTCTTTTTTCCACGGGTTTGGGCAGATCTTTTGTTAACATAAAAAGCTTGACAACCCCAATCAAAGTTGATAGGTTTAATTAAACCTTGGGCCAGGAAGTTTGAACATTCTTGATAGGCTAGGGCTAAATTGTCAGGGTTCATCCCAAGATGAGTTGCTTTAGTAGGATTAATATCCTCATTAAGCTTCAATGGTAGGCTTACAAAAAAGTCTGGGTTTTTCTAAAGTGGGTTTGGATGTTTAGTAAGGAACTTTATATGGTTGTTTGCACAACAATGGGTTTGCAAGTCTTGAATAATATTGAAAAGGATGGAAGTTAATTGGGCTGTAAGTGAGTCCATCATAAAGAGAGATGGAACTGTCGTAAAAGGCTAGAAGTAGCTTTTGTACTTTAGGCCCATGGGAAAAATCCTGAGTTCTACCAATTTCCAATATAATTCAAACCCAATGACCAGATCCTTATTGGGTAATGAAGAGCCCAAGAAATGAGTATGAATGAGGCAGCCTGGAAAGAACTGAACAGTTATGGATTTTTTAGTGATGAGACTGGTATGGAGTACTTCGCCATTTGCTGTAAGGAAATACCTCTTATGAGGTTTCCAATATTTGGAAGGGAGGACTTTTGGATTCATTATGGAGAGATGAGCGCTAGTGTCCATGAAGGCTACAACCTTGATGGGCTTAGCATATTTTTCTGGGAAGACTCGAACACATGCTAGAGCCACTGGATGAGCTTCTATTGATGCATGGGCTGGAATGCTAGTTATTTGAGTTATTGCATGGCTATGAAAAATCATTTTGAGATTTCCCTCATCATCAGATGATGATTGTTCTTAAATGGCAAAGACTGTTTCTGGAGATGCCTCATCTTCTATTGAGAATAGGGACTCAACATCAACATCTTCAAGATCAAGTGCTGTTAAGATTTGTATTTGTTGTATCATTTTTGAAGCTTGTTGTTTTCTATTTGGACAATTCTTGGAGAACTGCCCCTTTTGACCATAAAGAAAATTTTTGTTGGACTTTCTGTGTCCCCTGTATTTTTTCCTTTGAAAGAACCGCCATTTTAGTTTATGATCACCAGAGATTTTTTGTTTAGACTGCTTAACTCAGAAGAAATGTTTCTTCTTTTTAGTTGAACAATCGCATGACTTATGATCTTCCTTAGGACACATGATAAGAAAGTTTGCTCTTCTACAGGACTTCTTGAGCGATGGATTCTTTTGTCTATCCATCATTTGTGTGATGACCTTCATTTTGTTGTAGAGTTTCTCTAAGCCTTGCATCATTAACTAATACAGTTCCCCGAAAGTGAGATCATTAACAAATTTCTCCTTATGCCTAATGATTTGGTGTATTATATTAGAGAGAAGCTCTAGAAGAGATGTCATAAATGCCTCCTTAAGATCGGGACTAGCCCATCCACCCAATTGATAGTAGTGTTTTGACATCCTTTGATGATGGAGATCAAGGTCCTTCTTTACTAATGAATAGCATCCCATGTTAAAGAATTTTCGCCAAATGAAATCCATTGCTTCTTGAGGCTTTCCTACAAATTCAGCGTATAACATGCTAAGAAATTCTATAGCTCCAAGGGATTGAACTAGGCGAAGCTTAGAGTATTCATCTAGAGCTACATACCAATCCTAGATTCGACTAGTAGTTCTTGTCACAAACTCTTCAAGGACTTGTCAAATTTGAGCCCCTGGCTTCTTCATCTAAGAGTCAATCCATGCCTGAAACTCCTGGAATCTGTCTCTATAAAGGTCTGGAGTTATGTTATCCAAAGTGAACCAAGGTCCACCATTAGAATGAGACGCTCTTTCTGGTTGAAGATGACGAGTGTCCATCTCATCAAAAGGATCTACAGTATACTAAGGATTGGTAGATGATTCTTGAGGATCATCCATAAATTGTCCTAGAGCCAATTCGTCATTAGAACTTTCTTCTGAGAAGGAGTCCATTGATTCAAGAGTACTAGCACCAGAGTCTGACTAAGAAGCAGAAGGGTTATCAGTTGTCATGTTAAAGGATAGGAGAAAGGCCGAGGCTTTTTCTAGATAGGTTACTATTGGGTTCATCATGCTAGCACTAGGTGGTGTTGGGGGTTTTAGATCAGGTTTTTTAACTGATTCATCTGTGGAAGTGGTTTTCATAGAGGCATCCGATTTCATAGGAAATTTTCCTAACCTAATCCTTTTATGGAAAAGATTAGCAAAAAGTCCCATTAACTCTTATTCGGATGTGGTAGGTATTCAGAGAATAGGATTTAGTTGGGTATACAGGTGGAAGAAGTAAGCTGAAAGGATCTGTATAGGTCTGTTTATTTAAGGTTTGTGAGTATTGGAGGTCCTTCTCAATCCTCTTGTTGTCCCTAGGCACCAAGAAGGGGGGTTGAATTGGTGGATAAAAATTTTCAAATAGAGATAAAGAGAAGAAGATAGAACAATGAAGACACAAAGATTTTATAGTGGTTCGGGCAAAACTAACCCTACGTCCACTCCCCAATCACTCAATTGGGTGTTTCACTAAATCAATGGTGTTTTCAAGCTCACACCCAACTTATTACAACTTGTGTTTTAATGGCTAACACACAACTTTACATTAAAGTGTTTTCTAGGCTAACACAAAACCTCACTCAAGTGTTTTAACAGGCTTACACTTAAACCTTTCTAAAAATGTTTTTGCAGGCTAACACAAAACCTTACAATTTGGTGTTTAATGCTCACACCTAACACATGTAAAGAAGATGAAGAAAATGAGTAGCAAAGATTAAGAGCTTTCAATACTTGTAATAAATTTCTTAGCAACCTTATTCATGG